>CAJHQP010006704.1:0-36632 GCA_905132765.1 Moricandia arvensis | reverse complement strand
AGGCTTGACAGAGATAAAGAAGACTCATGCGCGTCTTCTTCTCCGGTGAGCCTCGGTGCTTCGTCCCAGCGAGTCTCCACTTTGTGGTCTCCATTATCTTCTTCATCCTTTCTCAGTTGACCGGATCTGAAAAGTGAGACATAGAGAGTTGCTGCGCATTCAGGCGTACAGAGATGGGAGAGATGAGAGTGAAAGAATATGAAAAAAAGAGAAGAATCTGACGACGGAGAGAAGAAGCAAGAGAAGCAAAAATAAAAAAATAAAAAATAAAAAGAATCAATCTTAACCCTTGATTTAATGTAATCCACAGCTGAGAAGCTGATCGTTGTATATAGATCTAATTGGCCAATAGAACTATCTTTCTTTTTTTATTTTCTTTTGTCTTGTCTTTTATTTATTTTGTTTGTAAGCTTTTAAGTTATGTTTTATTCAAAATTTATATTTATAGTTTATAATTTAAATTTTAAGTTTTAAAATTTAAAAAAATTGGGGAAAAAATTTGTGGTTAAATTTAAAGTAGAATAAATTGTGTAAAAATATAAATAAATAGATTATTGACTAAAGTTATAATATTAATATTTATGATAGAGTGTTTTGAGTGGAAAAATTGGGGTTTGGTTAAACATTTGTATTATTTTCGAAAATTTAAGTGTAGAGATATTTTTACTATTTTAGATTAAAGTAGAGAATATTAGATTTGAAGTTGAACTTACGAATTTAAATGTATGGGGTTTGGAGTTAGGGTAAGATTTGAGTTTCTTGTTTGAAAATAATAAATTGGTATTTTATATTAAGATTTGGTATTTAAGTTTGAAAATATTATATTGATATTAAAATTATGATTGGATGTAGAATTTAGGGTTTGAAGTGTAATGTTAATGGTTATTTTTATGATTTTAAGACTAAATTTTAAAAATAACTAAATTTGGAATTTTAATTAAGGATTTGGAAAAAAGTATGAGCAGTAGGGGTGTTGAATACAATAAGTTAATGACTATATATATATAATTTAGAGTATAAGGTTTACGTATAGAGTTTAATTATAGTTTACATGTATGTTTAGGGTATAGAGTTTGACTAAAAATTTAAGGTTTGTTTTTGGAAGTTAAATATTAAGATTAAAAGAAATAATTTTGAGTTTCAGTTTAAGAATTCATGTTATGGTATGAAAAGATAGAGTTTTAAGTTTTATGTTTACAGTTTATGGTTTAAAACATGTTTAAGGTTTAGGATTTCAAATATTAAAAATTGATCTTTATTAGCAGCTCTCAAAACAATGTTATCATAATGTTCTATCGAAAAAAGTAAAAGTTATGTGTTGACGGTATTAGTGATTTTTCTCTTTCCGCTCACTAATTTTTCACAATAGATTTAATTAACTGTTATTAATATAAACCAAAATCTGAAATTAATCTTTAATAGCAGTTATAAAAACAATGCTATCATAATGTGTTATCAACATCATTGTTTGTATTGGTGCTAAACTCAAAGACATTTTGCAATGGAGCTTAACACTTCAAAAGTTCAAAATTCACACGATACATGGGTTTTATATGATGTTTACTCAAAGGTTGTAAAACAAATGACAATTTGCAAGAAAATAATAGACATGTCATCTCCTAAATAAAAATGTTCTTCTCATGAGATTTGATGTTTAAACATTACAAACAAATGTTGATTTATTTGAACGTTCATATTTACGCTGGACTAAAGGATTGCAGTGTCAACACGAAGAAACATGAATAGCTGTATTTACGTTTAAACATGAAAAACATATTTACGTTGCACTAAAATATATTTACGGGGGATGTTTTATTTTATGCGTATAAGTTAATATACTTTACTTCATTTGTATAATTTTATCGGGGAATTTTATTATTGTTAAATTCGTTTGCATATGTAATTAAATAGTAGTCGGTAGTAAGTGCATATATGTGGGTAAAAATGGATATGGCCCATCATGTCTAAATAAACTACTTACTATACGAGGAGACTATGAAAAACATTACTTGGAGAGTGGGAAAAACATTAATTGGAGAGTGGGCAGAGCCGGCCCTGGCCCGAAGCCAATGAAGCATGGGCTTCCGGCCTTCATAATATTAAGTATATTATCGGCCACAAAATTTCACAAAAGTTACTTTAATTCAGTGGTTAAATGTCTAGTACTTCTATATGAGGTCACGGGTTCTAAGGTAACAAGCTACATTATTTTTTTTGGCTTGTAGCCTCAGCAAAACAAGGGCCAGCTCTGAGAGTGGGAAAAACATTACTTGGAGAGTGGGAAAAACATTCAGTATTGCACATAATTTTTTGAACGTATATATGGCTCATTATAGTTTCAGTTTTTATAAAGTAATTTGCCATGGAAATATATTGAATATTGATTCTTCGTTTTGGTAAATGAATTCGAAGTAGATTGCTCGATTAATTAATGGACGTTGTTGAACGGAGAAAACCAAAGCCCGATCTTCAAAAGATGATAATAGTTTTTTTGTCTCCGTAAAAGGAGTCGACGGTAGAGAAAAAACACGATTAAGAGACTATTTTGAAGTAGAAAAAATCAGTCGTGTTACCCTAATTTGATTTCAACAAATTTCAGGAAAAGCACCTGTTCGTATTTTATCAAACAAACCCTGATCCCCTTTCTCCTGAAGAAAACAATTGGGTTGATCCTAATGTAATAGGTTGATTTGTTTTTCAGAATAGTTAATTAGGATATATTTAAAATGGGATTTTACAATTGACCTAATGATTTTGTTCAAGGCCAATTTTCATTTGAATGTAAAATGTTGTTACTCCATCAAAGTCATATTCTAATGCCCAAATTAATGTAACTTAACTTAACTCTCACTGCATTTTGATAAAATGGTCATCGTTAATACATATCAATTTTTGAGAATTACGTGAAATTAGCAAATTATGTTTGTTCATCAATTAAATCCCAGTTGGTACTTTATAATCTCAACTCCATGTAAATAAGACAAAACTATGCTATACATTGTTTAAAACCTTTTTTTTAAAGGTCACTTTGCTTAAGGCGCAAATCATTATCTAGTAACTAAGTAGACAAACGCGAACCCTAACCTTCAAATGGCTCTGATACCACTTGGTATGGCCTTGGATAGGTTGTGCTTCCTGGATCACTTGAAGGAGTCGAAAGAGGGGCATATGATGGACTTCTCTCTTTGGTGAAGGGATTGCCATAGAGATGCGTTGCTACTCAAGAACACATGATTACCCTGTATTGTCGATGATGGATCACAAAGGAATTACTTCCCTTAAGTGAAGATCAATGTTCCTTTAGCTGAACAGAGAAAGCAGTAACGAGACAAGCAATTTTGCTGAAAGTTCTGTGAATGGATTGATCGAAAAAAACTCCCAGTGGCGCCTAATAAATAGAAAACGTCCCTTTCCCTAATCCTAAACCAAGTTAGTTTAGTCTAATGTTATTCCTAATCGAAATCCTAATCCTAATCTCAATCAAAATTGGTTTACCCCAAATTGAAATCATAAATCTAATTGTCTTTGGTTTACTGGTTTAAATTAAGCACAAATCAAAATCACATTAAAACAACAAGATGGTTTGTCTTCAGTCTTGGTTAACTCTTCCTCTTGTCTCACGAGATCAAACAGAGCCAGTAGAGCTTGTCTCTGAGCTTTGGTTTTTGATATTGTAATAGGTCCAGTCGAGAAGATCAAACCGTCCTGAAGTTGGCCAGTCCGTCCATCCGTCTGTTGGAGCTGATCCACCTGTTGTTTCTCCTGATCCTGAAGTTCTTCACGCCAAGTTGAGTCTTCAGTTTGATCCGCAAGCTTAGAATCACATTGACCTGTATTCTGGTCCAGCTCCTCTTCTTCACTCGTTCATTCGGCCACATACGGGTCTACTCGCTCCAGCTCGTTCATCAGCTTCTGTATCTCACCCAGGTAAGGTTCCTTCTTTCGTTATTTGGTTTCTTTTCTCCTGTTGCGTTTGACTTAGAGGTGTGGCTGCGCCTGGTTGGCCTACTTGACTGGTGGTTCGGTCTGAGGTTGCATCTGGTCCAATGGTGGCCGCACCATCCCCCCCTCCTTTAAAAGGATTTGACCTCAAATCCAATTCATCTGCAACAAAAGGGATCAAGTCAGAAACATTGAAAGTTGAACTAATGGTGTACTTACCTTGGAGGTCAATCTGATAAGCATTGTTGTTGATTCTCTTAAGCACTTTGAATGGACCATCTGTCCTTGGCATCAACTTAGACTTCCTCTCATTAGGGAATCTGTCCTTTCTAAGGTGAATCCACACAAGGTCACCTAGTTCCACCACCAATTCTTTCATGCCTTTGTTCTTCTTTCTTGCATACATTTTGGTGCGGTCCTCTATGTTCTTCTTGACCTGTTCATGCAAAGCTCTAACAAACTCGGCCTTCTTCTGACCATCAAGGTTAGTTTGTTCTTTCAAATGTAAAGCAAACAGGTCTAATGGAGACAATGGATTGAATCCATATACGACTTGAAAAGGAGTGAGCTTAGTGGCTGAATGCATTGACCTACTGTATGCAAATTCTACAAGAGGCGAACAGTCTTCCCAAGTCTTAATGTTTTTTTTGATGATAGCACGCAAGAGAGTAGACAAGGTCCTATTGATAGTCTCAGTTTCTCAATCAGTTTGTGGATGACAAGTAGTTGAAGATAGCAATCTAGTTCCTTATTTCCCCCACAAGGTTTTCCAGAAATAGCTAAGGAACTTAGAGTCTCTATCAGAAACTATAGTCCTAGGCATTCCATGCAATCTAACAACTTCTCTAAGGAATAGGTCAGTCACTAAAGATGCATCATCAGTTTTATGGCAAGGTATGAAATGTGTCATCTTAGAAAACCTATCAACCACCACAAAGATGCTATCTCTACCCTTTCTAGTTCTAGGTAGTCCCAAAACAATGTCCATAAAGATGTCAACTCATGATTCAGTACGAATAGGGAGTGGAGTGTACAAAACTGTTGGTTGAACCTTGGACTTGGCCTGCTTGAACACGACACATCTTGAGCACACCTTCTCCACTTCTTTCTTCATGTTAGGCCAATAGAAGTGTTCCTACAAGGTAGACAGTGTCTTGGCTACGTCAAAGTGGCCCATCAACCCTCCTCCATGAGCTTCTGTAACATATAGTTCCCTCAAAAAACCACAAGGTACACACAAGTGGTTATCATAGAAAAGAAAACCTTTCACTTGATAAAACTTTCCACTAGCATGTTTTTCAGTGTCTTTAAAAGCTTCCCAAAACTCTGGATCATCAGCATAACAAGAGTTAAGGTGTTCAAATCCCAAAAGCTTTGTTTCCATTGAAGATAAAAGAACATACCTTCTTGAGAGTGCATCGGCTACTACATTCTCCTTACCTTGCTTGTACTAGATGACATATGGGAATGTCTCAATGAACTCAACCCACCTAGCATGTCTCTTGTTCAGCTTCTGTTGCCCTTTGAGGTGCTAAAGAGATTCATGATCTGTATGAATCACAAATTCTTTAGGCCAAAGGTAATGCTGTCACGTTAGAAGAGCTCTCACCAAGGCACACAGCTCCTTGTCATAGGTTGGGTAGTTCAATGTGGCGACTCCAAGCTTCTCACTGAAGTAAGCTATAGGCCTCCTCTCTTGCATCAGCACGACTCCAATTCCCACTCCAGATACATCACACTCTATTTCAAAAGTTTTAAGAAAGTCAGGGAGTACAAGTAAAGGAGCACTAGTTAACTTCCCTTTCAGTAGATGGAATGCATCTTTCTGATCTTTTCCCCAAGTGAATCCCACACTCTTCTTGATGACTTCAGTGAGTGGGGCAGCAATTGTACTGAAGTCTTTCAAAAACCTCCTGCAGAAGCCAGCAAGTCCATCAAAACTTTTGACTTCTCCAATGGTTTTAGGAGTCGGCCACTCCTTGATAGTCTTCACCTTTTCTTCATCAACCTGTATGCCTTGTAATGTCACAACAAAACCTAGAAAAACAAGGTTATCTGTTTAAAAAGAGCATTTCTTATAGATAGCATACATATTCTCTTTCCTAAACCCATCTAAAACCTGTCTCAAATGCTCAACATGTTCTTTCATGGTCTTACTGTAAATCAGTATATCATCAAAGTACACAACCACAAATCGACCTATAAGAGCTCTCAATACATGGTTCATTAGCCTCATGAAAGTGCTAGGTACATTAGTAAGACCAAATGACATAACAAGCCACTCATACAATCCTAACTTAGTCTTAAAGGCAGTTTTCACTCATTTCCTTTTTTCATTCTAATCTGGTGGTAACCACTCTTTAAATCAATTTTAGAAAAGACACATGAACCATGTAACTCATCTAACATATCATCTAAGCGAGGGATTGGATGTTTATACTTAACTGTGATGTTGTTGATGGCTTTGCAGTCCACACACATGAGCCAGATTCCATCCTTCTTGGGTACCAGTAGAACAGGTACAGTACAAGGACTCATGCTCTCCTGACGTGGCCTTTCTCCAAGAGATCATTGACTTGTTTCTGGAGCTCCTTGGTCTCAACAGGATTGGTCTTGTATGCTGGACGATTTGGGAGTGAGGCTCCTCGTACAAAGTCAATTTGGTGCTCGATACCTCTAATGGGTGGCAAACCAATTTGATTATCCTCTGGAAAGACATCCCTATACTCCTGCAAAAGACTCTCAATCTTTTTTGGAACAATTGGCTCATGGTTAGCAACAGTGGTTAGTAAGTTCTTAAACAAAACCAGAATCACGGGCTGTTGAGTGTTCAACGCCTCCTTGATTTCCTTAGAAGAAGCAAAAAGGTTGTGATTACTTACCTTGGTCGTGTCCTCCTTAAGTGAAGCTGGAATTGTGGCCTTAGCTTCTTCTCTTCTCAGAATAAGTTGCACCTGATCTTGGTGCACCTCTTGTGGAGTCAATGGAACCATAGTGATGTGTTTTTCCTTGTGAACAAATGAATGTCTGTTTGTGTAGCCATCACGTACTGCCCTCCTGTCATACAGCCATGGTCGACAAGCAAGATGTGACTAGCCTCCATAGGAAGAACATCCCAAGTGATCTCATCCTGGTACCTCCCAATGGTCAAGGGCACCTTCACTTGTTTAGTGACACACATTTCACCTTTTTCACTTAGCCACTGGAGTGTGTATGGTTTTGGATGATTGCGGATAGTAAGGCCTAACTTGTTCACCAGTGTCGCACTTGCCACTTTTTTGCATCTCCCTCCATCAATGATCAAGCTACACACCTTTTCTAGGACTAGACGCCTGGTATGAAATAGATTATCTCTGTTCATGTTCGTTTGACTTTGGTTGAACAATAAGAGTTCTCCTGGTGACTAGAAACTCTCCTTTGACATGGTAGTCCACATCCTCCTCAGATAGATCATCCTCATCCTCTGAAACTACTTCTCCATTCTCGAGAATAATCATGATCTTCTTGTTGCTACACTCATTAGCATAGTGTCCAAAGCCATGACACTTGAAGCACTTGACATTTTTGGATCTAGTTGGTGTTGCTGGTCCTTTGCCCTTGTCTTCACGCGTGGAACCTTTTGCTGAGGGTCCTTCTTTTGGCTTAACAAAGGACTTATCATCCCTGGAGTAGGCTGGTTTAGAGGTAGATCTAAATTGAAACTTGGTATTGCTTCTCCTTTTGTTTTGTTGCTCAATCAGAATGGCTTTGTGCAACAACTCATCCATGTCCTCATAGTCTTGTAACTCTAGTCTATCTTGGATATCTCTGTTTAGTCCTCCCTGGAACCTAGCCATAGTTGCCTCAGTATCCTCGACCACTTTAGCTTTCATGATGAGTGTCTCCAACTCCAGGTGATAATCTTCTACACTCTTTGACCCTTGAGAAAGTCTTCTCAATCTTTGGTGAAGGTCTCGTCCATAGTGAGCAGGAACAAATCTCTTCTTCATCAAAGTTTTCATCTCAAACCAGGAAGTGATTTGAGGTTCCCCATTGCGCCTTCTTGTTGATGCAATCTGCTCCCACCAGTTTATAGCATAACCACAGAATTCAGTGGCTGCTAACTTGACCTTCCTTTCCTCAGTGTAATGTTGGCAACTGAAGACCAACTCTATCTTCTTCTCCCATTCCAGGTAGGTGTCAGGATCATTCTTGCCATGGAATGGTGGTATCCTCAACTTGAGGCTGCCAAGGTTGTCATCAACCTGCACATGTCTGTTGTTGTGTCTAGGTTGTAGTCCATCCAGTGAATCTCCTTCACTCTCTTCTGCTGACTCAAGTTGTTCCTCTTCTTCCACTGCACGAGCACCTCTCATGGGTCTCATCCTAGCTTGTCCAGCACCTACACCTGCAGCATGATCATTACCAGGTAAGTCAATGTTAGCTCGGTTAGTTCTCTCCATTTTCCTGGTTATCTCAGCTATCATGGCTTCAAACTGCAGTTGGTTAAGTCGGATTTGTGGGACAATAGGTTCACTCACGTCCTCTCCATCTTTCCTTTCAGCCATTGTAACCTGTAAAACAAGTTAGAAAGCAAACAACAAACAAATCTCTCTCTCACTCGGTTTTAGCTGCCAAGTCTCTGCCTTTCCCACGAGTTCAGTTAAGAATCAAAGTTCTAACACCTAAGCTCTAGAACTATATCCCAAGTGAATTAGATAGAAAGGTTGAAAGATTTTAGTTGCCAAACCGCATTACCACCCCAGCTGGATTTCTCCACAGCTCATTGTTCAATTTTTTTTTTGATTTGGCCGATCTCTTTCTGTTTTTAAATCTTAGACCTCTCTTTTTTTTATTTTCAGGTGTTGGCCGGTTCAGTTACAATAGATAGAAAGAAAAGAAGGTGTTTGATAGAGTGAAAGATCTGAGTATACAAACGTGAACCCTAACCTTCAAGTGGCTCTGATACCACTGGGTACGGCCCTGGATAGGTTGTGCTTCCTGGATCACTTGAAGGAATTGAAAGAGGGGCGTATGGGAGGCTACTAGCACTCAGATCTGTTGATTGACTTCTCCCTTTGGTGATGGGATTGCCTTAGAGATGTGTTGCTACTCATGGACACATGATTACCCTTTATTGTCGATGATGGATCACAAAGGAATTCCTTCCCTTAAGTGAAGATCAATGTTCCTTTAGCTGAACAGAGAAAGCAGTAAAAAGACAAGCAATTTTGCTGAAAGTTCTGTGAATGCATTGATCGAAAACCACTCCCAGCGGCGCCTAATAAATAGAAAACGTCCCTTGCCCTAATCCTAAACCAAGTTGGTTTAGTCTAATCTTATTCCTAATTCACTACAAGAAAACTCGGCTTTTGCTAGGAAATTTTACTAGGAAACTTTTTCCTCGTAAATGTACTACGATTTTACTTCGAATTTACGAGGAAAACGATTTTCCTCGTAAATTACTCGTAAACCTACGAGAAACACTTTTCCTCGTAAAGCCATAGTAAAATTACGAGGAAATAACGTGGAAACAAATATTTCCTAGTAATGTCGTAGTAAAAGGTTTTCCTCGTAAATTCCTAGTAAACAGTTACTACGAAATTAAGAGAAAAAATTCTTTTACTTCAAATTAGAGAGGAAGTGGCTAGAAAATACCAATTTATATAAATACCACCATTTGTGATTCATTTCAAACACACCAAAAAAATCAGCTATAAGCTTGATCAAAGAAAAAAAATGTCCGGTCCGGGAAATATTTTCGAGTTGCAGAAGTGGATGTATTCACACAGAGATAATAACGGGAGAGTGACGAAAGAATTTCTCAAAGGATTGGAGACGTTTATGCATCAAGCAGATTCTACATCACTCACGCGGGAAAGTGGTAAGATGTTCTGTCCTTGTCGGAAATGCTGCAATACAAAATTAGGCCCTCGTGAAAATGTTTAGAAGCATTTAATAAATAGAGGTCTCATGCCATATTATTATATTTGGTATCAACATGGCGAAGATGCTAGTTGTATGAATGAAGCTAGCAGTAGTAATAGGAATTTTGAGGTTGAACCGATTAATCATTTGCTTAATGAAAATAGCTATCATCACCAGGAGTAACAAATGGTAGATTGTGATAGGGTTTATGATATGGTAGGTGATGTATTTGTAACCCATGATGATGATGAAGTTGAAGAACCTAACTTAGATGCAAAAAAGTATTATGAAATGTTAGAAGCTGCGAATGAGCCAATTTACAATGGTTGTAGAGAAGATCTGTCAAAATTGTCGTTGGCTGCTAGAATGATGAGTATTAAAACTGATCACAATCTACCTGAAAATTGTATGGATGCATGGGAAGATTTGTTTAAAGAGTATTTGCCAGAAGACAATGTGTCTGCTGAATCTTATTATGAGATTCAGAAATTGGTATATAGTCTTGGGTTGCCCTCGGAGATGATAGACGTTTGCATCGACAACTGCATGATTTATTGGGGAGATGATGAGAAGTTAGAAGAATGTCGATTTTGTAAGAAGCCACGATTCAAACCGCAAGGTCGAGGGCGCAATAGGGTACCGTACCAAAGGATGTGGTACCTACCAATCACAGATAGATTGAAAAGATTGTACCAATCTGAGGAGACTGCTGGAGGGATGAGATGGCACGCCGAGCATACTCAGACGGATGGAGAGATGACTCATCCATCAGATGCAAGAGCTTGGAAATATTTTAACAATGTACATCCACATTTTCCTAGCAATAGCCGGAATGTGTATCTTGGATTATGCATTGATGGATTTAGTCCACTTGGAATGTCAGGGAGACAATATTCATTGTGGCTAGTCTTTCTTACACCGTACAACCTGCCACCGGAGATGTGCATGCGACGATAGTTTCTATTCTTGACCATATTAATACTTGGTCCAAAGCATCCAAAAAGATCTCTTGACATTTTTCTACAACCACTGATAAAAGAGTTGAAAGATTTGTGGTCTACATGGGTGAGGACATATGATTGTTCTACGAAAACAAATTTTACGATGCGAACGATGCTTTTGTGGACCATAAGTTACTTTCCTGCATATGGGATGTTGTCTGGATGGACTACACATGGGAGATTAGCCTATCCATATTGTAATGGAATGACAGATGCGTTTCAGTTGAAGAATGGTAGGAAGACTACTTGGTTCGATCGTCACCGTCGATTTCTTCCCGTTTACCACCCATACCGAAGAAACAAGACATTGTTCAGGCACAAAAGGGTTGTCAGAGACACTCCTCCTCCATACTTAACTGGAGAACAAATCGAAGCGAAAATCGATCACTACGGTGCTCTAGAAACAGCTCCTCGTGGTGGGAATTGGCATGTTCCCAGTAATATGCCTGATTCTTATGGTGTGCAGCACAATTGGCACAAAAAGAGTATATTTTGGGAATTGCCATATTGGAAAGATCTTCTTTTGCGCCATTCCCTCGATGTGATGCACATAGAGAAGATCTTTTTTGAGAAAATCGTGAACACTATATTGAATGTCCCATGGAAGACGAAAGACAACGTAAAATCGAGGTTGGACTTACCCGATATCTGCTCAAGGAGTGAGCTACATATCAAAAGCAATGGGCAAGTTCCAGTTCCGATATTCAGACTGTCATCAGAAAAAAAGTCTGTGTTGTTCAACTAGGTGGCTTCAGAAGTGAAGTTCCCTGATGGGTATGTTTCAAATCTCTCAAGATGTGTTGAGAAAGGGCAAAAGTTCTCTGGGATGAAGAGCCATGATTGTCATGTCTTTATGCAGTGACTACTTCCCTTTCCATTTGCGGAGCTACTACCTCCAAAAGTACATGAAGCAATTTCAAGTAATTAATATAAACAACGCAAACATTAATTTATTTCTTTATATATATATATGTGAATATAGTAATGTGTTTAATTTTTTTGTTTCTGTAATATATAAGGAATTGGAGCATTTTTAGGGATCTGAGCACCTGCACTCTTAAAGAGGAAGTTGTCCAACAACTTCATGAAAACATCTCCATCTTAATGTGCAACTTGGAGAAACTATTTTCGCCTGCTTTTTTTGATGTCATGGAACACCTAGTTGTCCACCTTCCGTATGAGACATTACTTCGTGGACCTGTGCATTATGGATGGATGTATCAGTATGAAAGGGCCATGAAAACTTTGAAAGTAAAAGCCAAAAACCTAGCAAAAGTTGAAGGTTCTATTGTTGCGGGAAGTTTGACGGAAGAAACATCACATTTCAGATCGTACTACTTTGCACCGAAAGTACGTACAAGGAAACGAGTTCCAAGAAGATATGATGATGGTGGTGTCGTGCCTACATATATGGAAGAAGATGTTCCAGACATCTTTTGTCAAATTGGGCGAATGGGTGGGAAATTGAAAGAGGTTTCGTGGTCGAGTGATGAAGACGTCCATAGTGCACACCTTTATATTCTTCTTAATTGCGAGCATCCATTGATTGGTTATTTTGAAAGGTAAACATATAAACATACACATATGTATATATATATATATATATATATATATATATACATATTTATATATATTTATATATTCAATTGATTAAATAACATAACATAATATTTTACAGCCAATTTGTGACTCAAGTCGAAGAAGCAATACCTGGTATATCGACAACTGAGTTCGACAAAAGGAAAAATCAACACTTTATCAAGTGGTTGAGGAAACATGTATTTATTATAACTAAAATTTTATGCATATATTATGCAAAGTAAGTCTAATGTGTAGTTTTATACTACTTTTTTGCAGGTTGATTACGACGATCCTGAGTATCCTGCATGGTTTAGGGAATTACTTCAAGGTCTAGTTGCAACGGTCACTACATCATCGATTTATTTCACCTGAGGCTATACTTTCCATACCTACGACTATGGTAGACACCGGGCGACAAGTAATTATGGAATATGTGTGAAAGGCGAAACAGATTTCTACGGGATATTGCAGGAGATTTATGAAGTTCAATTCCCAGGAATGAGTTTGAAATGCGTTATCTTCAAGTGTGAGTGGTACGACCCCATCGTCAACAGAGGTGTTCGGATTAACAAGAACGGTGTAGTTGATGTGAATGGCGGACGAAGGTACAACAAATTATTGTTTTGACATACATGTTCTGAGTACTAATTTACGTTGTCTTTATTTTTGCAGGTACAACAAATTCGAGCCTTTCATATTAGTTTCCCAAGCAGATCAAGTTTGCTTCATTCCATACCCTCGGATTACTACCTCAGGAATCAACTGGTTATCTGTTATCAAAATTACACCTCGAGGACGAATAATCGCTGGAGAAGAACCACCATTACAAGAAAAAAATACCAATGAAATCGAGGAACCTGAAGCAGAAATTGATGACATCCTACTCATTGATCCGCATAATCGTGAATACGAAGATGTTCCTGATCACTCAACGGACGACGGTGTTGAGGACGATTTTTACGAAAATGATGATGTTTCTACAGATTCTGAGAATGTATCCGAATGAATTATGTATTTTTTACAAGTTTGTTTAATCACAAAAACGAATTTGAATTATGTATGTTTTAAGTTTGTTTAATCACAAAATTGAAATTGAATTTCAGGTTAAGGTGTAGAAGAGGTTTGGAGTTTGGTTGTAGAAGATGTTATAAGTTATGGAAGTTGTGGTTTGGGGTTTGGGGTTTCAAGTTTAGGGATTTACAAACCCTTTCCTCGTAAAACCCTGGTAAAATAAAACACGGGACTAGTGCTTTCCTCGTAAAGTCCTAGTAAAATTTGTACTAGGACTTTACGAGGAAAACACTAGTCCCGTGTTTTCTTTTCCTCATGAAGTCCTAGTACAGCTTTTACTAGGACTTTACGAGGAAATGAAAACACGGGACTAGTGCTTTCCTCGTAAAGTCTTAGTAAATATACTAGGATCTTACGAGGAAAATAGTTTCCTTATATAAACTCGAGCCATCGATTTCTCTCATTTGTAGCAAGCTTCTCTCAAAATCCTCTCAAGGTACTCTCTAACTCCTAGTTAAGTGATTAGATTAGGGAATTTAGATTAGGTGGTTAGTTGAGGGAATTTAGATTAGGTGGTTAGTTTAGGGAATTTAGATTAGGTGGGGTACTTTTTTATCTGTTTTTTTTAAATGATACGAGAATTAATGTTTAAATTTTTCTTTTTAAAATTTAGATGCCTAGACATGACAAGGTTGCTAGGGCTCAGCGGTCGTCTCATCAGGGCTGTAGTACTCATTACGGAGATCTTTTCGGTCATGAGGTTGGCGGATCATCTTCTTCCCCTCCCGGTTCTACGATTCCGGATGCCGGAAGTGTTCCCGAGACTCAGTTCCCACCTCCTCCTCCTCCACCGGCCGTAGGGGTTCATCCCGATTTGGAGGTGCCGCCAGCCGCTCCATTTGCGGTGTACACGGTCGAGGACATTATGGCAGCTCCAGGCAGGGAAGGGATACCTGAGTTAGATCCTTTCCGACGGGACGTCCACAGCATATTCTGGTATGTTTCATTTTTTAAAAATGTTTTTTTAATTTATTTCTTAATTAACAAAAAATTAACAAATTTAATTAATATTTTAATTTTGTTTTTTTCAGGTTTAATGTTGACGGGTGTGTCGCTCAAAGCGTCACCGATTGTATAAAGGGATACTTTCCCGATCCAGCTCCAAACTGGAAAATGACGGCCAGCCACACCAAAAAGACCTGGTTCAAAACGTTCGCCGTAAGTCATTTATTTTTTAATTATTTATAAATTTTAATATTATTGAACTAATTAATTTAATATTTTCTTGTTTCAGCAAAAATATCGTTGGTCCATAGGGATTCACGAGCGGCTGAAGAAGGAGTTTGAGGCGAAGGCAAAATCGCGATTGCTCGACATGGTCTACAACTGGAAGAGCAATTTTCTAGTGAATTTTTAAATTTAATTCAGTTTATATCATGATTTCAAATGATTTTAAAAATATTTTTTTTCAGGTCGATGGTTATGAGGCGGGGAAACCCGGTTGCCTCACATCAACGGTGTGGGATGGCCTCATCAGTTATTGGGGGTTGTCAGACTCGATCAGAACCTCCCACACAAACTCCGAGAACCGCATGACAAAAGACGAGCATGGCAACACCAAGATGCTTCACACCGGGGGTCGAAAACCTCACGCGGGAATCCGTCTAGACATGGTAATTAAATTAATAATTTAATAATTAATTAATATTTTTAATCTATTTATATTTTTCTAATTAATAATTAATTTTTAAAATTATTTTTTTAAGATAAAGAGACAGGAGCTCTTCCATCTCTCAAAGAGCTTTACGAGAGGACCCACCGGAACAAGGCTGAGCATTTTGTAGATCCTAGATCCGAGCGGATCTACAACGAGATTGCTGCTCGGGTTGCCACCGCCAGACCCAGCTGACTCAGCAGTCTGGGACACCCGTCATATTATCCACTCCTGAAGTGGATAAGATTTATAAGGAGGTAAATAATTTGTTTTTCTATTAATTTTTATTATAGATTTAATTTTTTTTAACGTTAATCAATCTTTTTATTTAAAGGTCGCCCCTAGGAAAAAGGGACGCATCGTCGGGATTGGTTCCGTTAACGATGTCCGCGCAGCGACATCGTCTTATGCTCAGGAACAGCACGATGTCACTGTTCAGCTGTGCTCAGAGTTCAGGCGACGCAATCTCATGTGAGTTCTCTCTCCGAAATCGTAGACGCTTTGGCGGTCGGGAACCCGGTAGTGGCAGAAATGTTGCGTGTCAGACGGGAAACCAGAGCGCTTCCAACCCAACATCATCCACCGTCACAGTCACAACCGTCGATGAGCAACATGGACGAGGGGGAGTTTCGATGATGACTTCGTTCGTCAATTTCACGAGCAGCATCCGTAATTTTTTTTAATTGTATATTATGAATTTAAAACTTAAATATTTAGTTATATATATAAAATATTTTGTTATTTTGTTTTTAGTTTATAATTTAGATTTTTTAATTTTCAAAAATATATTATTTATATTTATTTTAATTATTAATTTTTAATAGAGAAAAAACATTTTGAGGTAAATTCCTAGTACACACATCAAAGTAAGATCCTCGTAAACAATCGAAGTAAAACCCTCGTAAATTTTCGAAGTAGGTTCCTCGTAAATATTCGTAGTATATTCCTAGTAAAACTGTACGACGCCTTTACGAGGAAAAGATGTACTACGATCTTACGAGGACACCTACGAGGACTTTACGAGGAAACTTTATCCACGACTTTATGAGAAAAATATTTCCTCGTAAATTAACTAGGAATTTACGAGGAAATAAGCTTTACGATGAACGTTTCACTACGAAACGCGTTTCCTCGTAAATTCCTAGTAAAGTGTCCTTTATCAGGAAATTACGAGGCAATACCGTCCTAGTAAAACTTGTGTTTTCTTGTAGTGATTGAAATCCTAATCCTAATCCTAATCGAAATTGGTTTACCCCAAATTGAAATCCTAAATCTAATTGTCTTTGGTTTACTTTTAAATTAAGTACAAATCAAAAAACACATTAAACCAACAAGCTGGTTTGTATTCAGTCTTGGTTAACTCTTCCTCTTATCTCACGAGATCAAACAGAGCCAGTAGAGCTTGTCTCTGAACTTTGGTTTTTGATCTTGTAATAGTCCAGTCGAGAAGATCAAACTGTCCTGAAGTTGGCTAGTCTGTCCATCCGTCTGTTGGAGCTGATCCAGTTGTTGTTTCTCCTGATCCTGAAGTTCTTCACGCCAAGTTGAGTCTTCAGTTCGATCCGCAAGCTTAGAATCACACTGAGCTGTATTCTGGTCCAGCTCCTCTTCTTCGCTCGTCCATTCGGCCACATACGGATCTACTCGCTCCAGCTCGTCCATCAGCTTCTGTATCTCACCCATGTAAGGTTTCTCCTTTGGTTCTTTGGTTTCTTTGCTCATGTTGCGTTTCACTTGAGGTGTGGCTGCGTTTGGTCGGCCTACATGGCTGCTGGTTCGGTTTGAGGTTGCATCTGGTCCAATGGTGGCCGCACCATGAAGAATGGTGGTTATAAGTTTAAGGGGGAGAATGTTGAGTTAAGCTTGAAATAACTTGGGATGCAAGTTACCTAATTCTGTTGAGTTAAAGATTAGAAAAATATCTATTTGTGATTCCTAATGAGTTTAGGAATTATTGAGCTATATATAAGGAGATGCTAACCTTGTAGCATAACTTATGAGTTTGAGCTCATAAGTTTGAGTTTGAGGCTTTAGTTTTGAGGAAGTTTCTAAAGTAATAAGATTGTGAGTTCTTTCTTGGATATTCTTGAGTTGATTTCAACAGAAAGTGGGAGTGAGGAGGATTCTGATTCATAGGAATTTCATGAGCAGCTGCTTGTGATGATGGATGCGTCAGATTGTACTGTATATCTGAATTATACAAGTTAACATACTATACACCATTGCCCCGATTCAGTGGTGGGAACATCTTCACTCTTATTGTAATAATTTCAGTCCTTAATTTTTTTGTTTAACTTAGATTTATGGATAATTATCTACGTAGGACGTGCTTTAAGTGTTTCATGGGGTCCAGATGCGCAGATGATCTTATCGGGTATTACATTAAAGATCAATGTTTACTGGATGTGGCGGAGGTGTGTTATGAGTTGGTTGTTTTATTTGAATATACCCTAACTTCTGAATCATATTTGGTTGGCAGGCTAGTATAGAACTAGTATATACATTTATACCATGCTGGGAGGAGCATGAAGGTGAAGCTCCACCAATGGAGCCTCTGATAACTAAGTTGTATACTAGCTTAGATGGTCAATGGCTCGCCGCTATTAATTGCTTTGGTGAAACACAAAGGTAGGCAGTACTGTAGGAAAATAGAATCATTATTATGCTCTTTATGATTCGAAACAACTACGTTTATTTAGATATTGAAGATTAAACTGATACTGGCTTTTACTGACAGGCAGCACTGGTGTTCATACCAAGGCTAGATGGTGCATCCGTTACAGCTGCTGGTTTTCATTCTTGAAATAACAATGCCACGTAGAAGAGTATCAGTGGTCGCTGCTGCACACAAACGTTCTGCCAAAGAGGTATCAAGAGTTTCCTGGCGAGGTCATTGGACTCACATTCTCCCCATCTCCAAATTCGTCATCTGTAATACTCCCTCTGTTCCTTAAAGATGCATATTTTAGAAAAAAAATTTGTTCCGAAAAAATCTATGTTTTACATTTTTAATGTATATTTTATTATCTAATTGTAAACTTCAAAAAACTTAATTGCACTAATAGATTTTTTATTGGTTTAAAATTATGGAAAGAAGATAAATACAAAAAACTATGCAAATTTATTGTGTTTTATTAAAAAGTGTGAAAAAACTAGAATATGGATCTTTTAGGAACAGAGGGAGTAGTTTACAGTTCCAGGTACTGGTTGTACATAGTCAAGCTGCTTCTGCATCTATTTAAAAACTCTTTTAACCGTAACACCTTCATCTGTTGCTTGCATATCAAGGCGAAGTGTTTGATTGACTTTAGGAAGCCCGTGGAAGAAGATGAAGAGGTTAATTTTCCAAACGGGAATCTATCTAAAAGCCTAGAAGGTAAACTTGTCAGTTTGGGCTTGAAATTGGGGAAAGGTATCTATCTAAAACCGAAAACATCGCATAGAAGAGTATCAGTTAGAGAGAAGGAATTTTGAAATCTTACCTTCAAAGCACCCAGTTTTGTTTGTGGGTCACCTTTCTAAAAACTCAATCATGGTGATAGAGAAACCGTGGATTGATGTTGTGAAGAGTTTGGATACTCAACCAGTCGACAGACATATTTTGGGGACTTAAAAGAGGAGTTGTTCTGTTGAAGATGGTGACTTTTTGTTTGGCTGGGTGAAGTAGAAAAGCTATTTGAGATGTTGAAAGTGAAGAAGCAAACTGTTTACATCTTCTTTTTTTTGTAACATAACTGTTTACATCTTTTTACTTTTGTCTTTTAACTATCGATGGATCCGTATGCTTTGTAATGTTTCTTGAAATAGCAAGAGGTTTTTAAGAGTTATATTACATAGGTTTTTTTTTCAACATAAAATAAAATGTTTACGTCTTTTTATGAGGTCTTTTGGTACTTGTTTCATTCACTGACGTCTTTTCTATTTTGGTCCAAATCACTTTAAACTTAAGTAATAGTTCGAGCTATTAAATAAAAAAATTGAAAAAGATTTCATCATAAGATTTTGTATGAGTTTTTTGTTACTTGTTTCATTCACTGAGGTCACCAATATTTCTATTAATAGATCAAGCTTAAGTTACTTGTTTAATTCACTGAGGTACAGTGACCAATATTTTGAAATTCAGACCAAATATTAACTTGTATTGTACCTCACTCAATGGTGAGACTGGAACCGGATTTTAAATCTTATAATTTAATTTGGAATTAGGTAACTATATATATATATATAATTATTTTTATAAAAATTTATATCATTATTAGAATCTAAAAATGATATGAAAACAAAAAGAATTTTTCTAAAATAATATAAAATATATAATATAATATAATAATATGTAATCCACCTTTTTAATGGATTTGATCTTTAAGTACCACAACTAAACCTCTTATTTGAGAGATAATATTGCTCTAGAGTAATTTGAGCGATATCAACATACTTCAGTCTTCTGATTGATTTTTTTTTCTTATATTGGGTCGTATTTACTTCCGTAGGTGACCTTTGGGGTATATTAATAAAATTCTTCAGTCATCTCTTTAGTCGGAGTTCATTAAGGCCTCTCTTGTCAAAAAGAATTTGTTAAACAGACGAACGTATCAGTAGAGAGACCTCTTCTCTTACAGCTTGACCGGATTCACCCTCTATGGTTTGTTTCATTTATATTCGATAGGTTGTGTTGTGCTCTTCCTATCTCTATATTTGCTCGTTCCTCTTAATGGAGTATAAATCTCCATGCTATATGGCCAATAAATTGGCCTTCGCGTGAAGTATCTCTTTGGTTGAGAATTAAAAAAGATGGGAGATTCTTAATGGAATTGAGACTAGATTAAGAAAAGTTATGGTCTACTTCGGGGCATGTCTTGACTCATGATCTACTTCTCTATCTTTAAAGCCCTATAGTGCTTTAAGATAATAGAGGTTGGAGATCATAGTTACAATGTAAGATCATAGTTACAATGTAAGATCTGTGGCCCACAAGCCCGAAATTGTTTTTGTTTTAAAGGGAAACCCGATAGGTCTAGGGCCCATTAGATTAAACCTAGGGTTTCACCTCCTTTTGTTATAAATACAGAGCCTCCACCTCTTTTCTTCCCCACCATAAATCCAGAGCGAAGCGATGCATAGTTCCAGAAAGAAAAGATTAGAAAACCTTAGCCGTTGAGGTTCGTTTCTTCTTCTTATCTCTTCTATCTTCTTCTCTCTCTCTTTCCTCGTTGTGTCCCTCTCTCTCTCTCTCCTCACGCCCGAGCCGTCGTCTCTCCACCAAAGCGCCACCGAGCATAGCCGCGAGCCACCAAAGAAGCCGGAGCGCCACTACGTCGCTACCAGGAGCAGCCGCAAGTCGTCCAAGCCTCCATGAAGTGGCCGTGTGGTGCTGGAGATGTTATTGTTCGGCGCTGATCGTTCCCGTGTTCAGATATGTGTCTTAGATCTAGATCTATCGCAGATCTTTCATCCAGGTGGGTTGGTCTCGAAACCAGTTTCTTCTCTTGACTCCTTATATATCTTGATGCTGGATTAGGTCTTGTTAGCCTTGATTGTCGTTAGGGTGATAGATCATAACAGTTGCGAGATTGTTAGATGCATATGACATACTGCATAAGAACGCTCATACTGTTAAAGGAACTTAATGGACTGATTGTGTTGATGTGCTTGATTGTATTGTTGAGTGATAAAAATGAATGTGATGTGTTAAGAGTATGTTGATTGTGGATTATGATGAAAGAACCTAGATGTAATAGGTTTTTAAAGGATAACCAGTCGTGTGATAACTTGAAGGTCGATGAGACTGTTGGGTGTTGTAACCCTTCGGTCAATTATGTTTGGGCAAATGCCGTCGATCAATTATGTTTGGGAAAATGCTGTCGATCAATTATGTTTGGGCAAAAGCCGTCAATCAATTTTGTTTGGGCAAGTGCCATCGATCAATTATGTTTGGGCGAAAGCTGTCGATCAATTATATTTGGGCAAGTGCCGTCGATCAATTATGTTTGGCCGAAAGTTGTCGATCAATTATGTTTGGGCAACAACCGTCAATCAATAAAACTGATGGTTTGCCGAGTGCCGGTTTGGCGATGCTTGTTTGGTGTGTGCCTGTTTGGCGAATGCCTGTCTTACAAATGTCGATTTGGCGAATGCCGGTTTGGCGAGTGCCGGTTTGGCGATTTCTGTTTGGAAAATGCCTGTAAAGCGAATGCTTGTCTAACGAATGCTTGTCTAGCGAATGCCCGTCTGGCAAATCCCGGTTTGGCAAGTTGTGAAAGTGTTGGGATTGAAATGTTATGAAGTTGTAGAACTGTTAAGTGATAATCGTATGTGCAAAGTGATATGAATTGCTAGGAAGTTTGTAGAACTGTTAAAGTATAGGGTCGTATGAATGTTTAGGTGACTAGTCAGTCCTTGTTCTGCATTGAGCTATATGGGTGGCCATTCGGAGAGACTGGTCTAGAAGCCATCTCATTGAGTAATCCATTTACTCATGCCCCCTCTTCCTTCCCATTCCCTCTACCTTTTGCAGGACTATGAATAGAAGTGCGAGATATGTCGGTTGGGTTGGTGGATTTAAACATAAAGGAACGCATCTAGAGAAACTCGGTCCATCGGCAGGTTGCGTTGGTTTGTCTTTTGGCGTAGTCACGTGTCTTTAAGACCTCACTCTGAACCCTAGTCGTTTTCGGGAGAGGCGGATCTTACATACAAGCTACGGTAATTGTAATAGAAGATTTTTGCTCGGTGTCTCAGAAGAACAATGAAGATGAAGAATCGCGTCGGAGAAGCTACCTGAGGCGGCGAAAACTGTTGATGAAGATGAATGTAACATTATCTCTACTACTTCCATGTGTCTTAGTTTTTGGTGAGAGGCAACTCCTCTCATGCCCAAAATCGTGAGATGCCAATCTCCCGAGGACCTTCCATTTAACATAAAATGAATTAATTTTAATTCTTTTAGCGATTAAAAGGCGTAAAACCCGTAATAGTTGGTAATATTTACAAGTTGAACGTGGATTATATCCAGTTATTCCGGCCCTACCCGCATCAAATTGCAAACCAATTAAACCAAAAGTATCAAACCGTGTAACTAGAATAACCACTCCCCAAAAACAAATCTATCGGTTTTAGTAAATCCCTTACCCTAGTTCATCGTTTCGTTCCCATTTCAATTTCATTTCATTCTCTCATCAATCGATTTACTCTCTCTTTCCCAATTCCCAAATCGAAGACAAGGAGCAAGAAACCACGTTAACGAAATCCAGTAGAAAAGAAGATGGTGGAAACGAGACGGGGTAATAAAAGGAAGGTGAATCCAACAAAAGAAGAGGAGAAGAAGGTGAAGTCGAAGTCGAAGTCGAAGTCGAGTAAGGCAAAGGAAAAGTCTGTTAAAGTGAATTTTGTAAGGACGGCCTCGACGAGTCTAGAGAAGAAGGCGAAGGCGTCTGCGACGACCGAGAAAATGAGCGATGTATGGAAGCCAATAAATGTTCTTGTGGATGCTGTGGTGGCGTTTGAAGCAAGAGATAGTTCTGAACTGAGAAAATCTGATCAACCTCAGGCTCCTTATACTCTGGTGAGGCAGAGTGAAGAATCTCAGGGCCATGAAAAAGACGAAAATTAAGAGAAATCGGCTGCATCTGTTGAATACAATGAAGGGAAGGACACCGGCTGTGATGAAGACAATGAAGATGATGGCTCTAATAAAAAGAATGAAAACGCTGAAGAAGAAGAATCAAAAGAAGAGGAAGAAGAAGATTTAGAGGAAGAAATGGAAGAGGAAGTAGCAAACAATGTAGAGGGACCTGGTGATGGATCTCGTAATGCTGGTGACTCAACTGGTGATGGTGATGGTGATGGTGATGTGGGAGAAGTAGGAGAAGATAATGACAACGAAGTGGAATCAGAGCACGAAGAGGTAACAAATATAATTGCATGCGTTAATTTTTATTTGGTAGAACTATAAAATAGTCATTAACACTTGTTTAATACTAGGAAAACACATGATAACTAGATAAAACTCGATAAACTGAAAAAAATATTAGGAACTTCTCTTACTAGTGCTATAACTTGATTAATTAAAACTTAATATTATTTGCAGGAATCTGATGGAACCGATGTAACCGAGGCAATCAAACCAATGAGAATGTTCTTTAAGCCATCTGAGTGCAAGAAAAATATAAAGCTATGGACAATGTTTTTGATAGTGGACGCAATTAAGACGCTAACTAATCTGAAACTGGAGCTTTCTAACACGGGTGGAGCTAGTTTGAGGAACATCCTAAATTCATATACATTTTCCACATGAAAAGAGAGAAGAACCACAAAGTTCAGGGAATGTGGACGTTGTTGCTGCGGACTGCATGTAGCAGTAAAGTGAGAGAAGTGTGGTTCATTGTCAACGGCACTCCCATTCAGTATGGGCTAAGGGAACATGCTTTGATATCAGGGCTAAACTGTCACAAATATCCTCTCGGCTACAAATAGGGTGGTGGAACAAAGTTTGTGGCTCGGCATTTCAAGGAAGGAGAATCTAGAAGGTTGGAGGATGTAAAGGCGAAGCTTGTGAGCATGGGACCCCATAGAGACCGACTCAAGATGGCGGTCATAGTCTTCTTAGCAAGTGTTAGTTGTGCGCAAACGAAGGTTGGAAACGGGGCAAATGATGTCTTCAAATTTTTCCAGAGAGCCATGGATGATCTTGACTGCTGTAGGAGCTTTCCATGGGGAAGATACTCCTATGATTACATGTTGAAGGAGATCTCTCACACAATGGATAATTTTGGAGGGTTGGTGAAAGAGAATACATTGTGGCCTCTTCCCGGTTTCTGTGTTCCACTAAAGGTATGTAAAATCCCGTAAATGACATGATTACTATTGTTGACCACTGAGGGTTTAACATAATATGGTGTTTTACAGCTTCTTGCATTCGAGGCAAGTCCTAAGCTGGGAATGCAGTTTAGAGAACCTATTGAAGGAGCTGATGTTTATTGTCCGAGGATGTGCGAGTCATCGTTCAAACGAAATGGACTGAGAGGAGTATCACTTTCTGTGATAAATAAGGAACTGGGTGACGAAACTGTAAGTTATTCTTTTTTTTAAGATACGTGTGTACCTTGAAACTAAGGTAGTTATGTAAGACTAATGGAGAACTAAGATAGAACTAAGTTAGTTATGTAAAACTAAAGTAGAACTAAGGTAGTTATGTAAGACTAATGGAGAACTAAGGTAGAACTAAGTGAGTTATGTAAAACTAAAGTAGAACTAAGGTAGTTATGTAAGACTAAGAGAGAACTAATGTAGGAAAGTTAATTTGATTGTGATAGGGTATTGAAAGCATCATCCCCACCAAAAATCCACAAGAAGAAAATCTCTTGGATGACATTATGGAAGACGAAGACGATGTTGATCAGCCATATATAGCTGTGGACAGTTTGGATAAGCGTCTGGATGAAGGATTGTCAATCTTTTTTAAAGACATGTACGATGAAGATGTTGCTGCGCGAGGAAAACATGAAGAATAGATTGAAGATGCAGCAGCGGATGGAATACATATAGTTCGGCAGTCCACTCAACCAGGCAATGTTATGAAGATGATGAAAAGAATGGTGAAACTGATCAAGAAAGTTGACAAGAAGGTTGACCAATTGAATGGAAGATTAGGCCCACTAGAGGCGTTTGTGAAGGACGTTGAGAAACAGAAACAAAGAAAGAAGTGAAGAACTTGTTATGAGCTCACTTGTTATGCGTCTTTAATGGTTTTTATTGTTTTCGGAACTAATCAATACTCTGCTGGTTTGGTTGTTTTTGTTGTGTTTCTTTTATGGATTTAGATTTCAGAACTTGTTATGACTAATGTTTAACGGATATTTTGGTGTAAGATAAAATGTCTTCAACTAGTAATGTGATGTTGTTTTGTGAACTAGGTGAAAAATAGGTACAACTACAATACAAAAGAATACCTACACATAGAAACAAAAGAAAACTTAACAAACATATGTTAACATAACATGAGTTATAAGATAACATAAGTTTTGACGCATAAAAACTCATAAACTGACACATAAACTCATAAACTGACACATAAAGTCATAAACGACATATAAAGTCATAAACGACACATGAATTCGTAAACGACATATAAAGTCATAAACGACATATAAACTGCGAACTGGAATTGAGAATCTCATGGACGGGTAATAAGCCTCTTAAGCTGTGAAATCTGTTCAGCCATATCATTCACCTCCCTCCTTAAGAGCTTAACTTCTCCCTCAACACCAAAAGCCCATGGTTGACGAAAGTGCATCCCGTTGTCCTACACGTTCAAGATAGTTTCACTCATTACAGCTCATTTTGACTCAGTATTACCAGGATAGTTTCACTTAGTATAACTCATTTTGACTCAGTATTACCAGGATAGTTTCACTCAGTATAACTCATTTTGACTCAGTATTACCCGGATATGTTCACTCTGTATAACTCAGTTTTACATCGAATGCCAAGATGATCGGCAATTACCTTGTAGGATTTGCATGTGAAGTACCTTCTCCCAGGCAAGGTATCGAAATCTGAAGGATACTTTGGATTGGGAGAAGCATCGTAATACAATCCTAGTATGCTCTCTGGAACAGATGGGATAAGCCTTTGCAGAAACGAATCAAGAGACTCGAGTTTCTCAAAGGAAGTGGATCGAATGGTGACACAAGAGGGATGGATGATCTCTTGATACTCCTAGGCGACTGATCTGGATATGACAAACCAAATAAGAAGCCCTTAACTCTGGATATTACACACCAGAAACCTTAAACAATCTCAACAGAGAAGTAGAGAATAAGAAACAAGTTTTAGACTGAAAAGATGATGGTTTATTTCTCAATTTCATGCACAATATATGGGAGAGAAGGCAGTACATGCACAATATCTCGAAAATACAAGGAGTAAAAACAAGTCTCCTCTTGGAAAACACACAAAGACTGAAGTTTGAAAATAACATAAAAACTTAGAGATATAAAATAGCATAAGGTTCTTCATGTGTAGGTCCGAGATCATCAGCTAGGTGATATGAGAAGTAGTCTTGTTGCCTCGTTAAAAACCTTCCTCCAGAAAACCACGTGAGACAAAACCGGAAACGAGGAAAAGAGCACACATAATCCTACTTGCCTAGATGATGATCAGCTTGATAATGGAATAGATTGAATGATGGATAAGGTGTCTTGGATGATTAAGCTTCGACCAAGACCAATGTATTCTTCTTGTTTCAAATCACTCTTCAATGTTGCATCCTCATCTACAAGCATTTCAGGTTCAGGTTCATGCTTCCACTCCTTGGTGCTTTCCATGGTCACATCATCCCCTCCCTCTTCAAAAAGATTTGTCCTCAAATCTGTTTTACCTGCAATAGAGGGGACCAAGTCAGTAACATCAAAGATTAAAATCAGATTATACTTACCTTGCAAGTCTATTTGGTAGGCATTGTTGCTGACTGGTTCAGATATGTAGAAGCCATTGATCCATTCAGTTCCTGATCCATTACTCAAACCTTATACATTGAAACAAAGAAAGTTAGCACATGAATATTTATCAAAGAGTAATAATCTTATCCCAAATTGGTTTTTGCTCGGTTTTGGCTTGTGTGCTGCATATGGTGGTGCTTATTTGATGAGGATGAAGCCAGTGACGTCTTGGTGCTTATCCTGATCCAAATCAGGTGGCTTGAACCGCTTGTCTTCCACATGCTTGTTCTTTCTCCTTGTATGCTTCAAAGCTTCATCATAATCTGCACATGGCTCTTTTGACAAAAACAAGTGCATCATATCTGTGTAATCGATAAACGAACTCTTGAAAACATGATCACTTACCTTAGCATGTTCACCTGCTCGCCATATATAGGATTGAGATGTTCTAAACTCAGATAATTCAGAATAAAGTAAGTGTAGGTGTACCTGAGTTATAGAATCAGTAACTTGTAACTCTTAATTGGTTTCAGCCTCGAACTGATTTCTTGTTGATGTAGGAAGGACTAAGAAGTGGGACAGTTTGATTGATAGCTTATATCCTTCGTTTCAAAAAGTGTAGAACTCAAAACAGTTTTTCCTGTACAACAACCAAATAAGGTTTCATGTTCTTCTTTGAGTTTAGATAGTTACCTTGGGTTGGTTTCTTTGGAGATTGTTGTATACTAAGTTGATCTGGTGGTTTCTCTTTGATTTGAGAAGAAAACATGAGTTCTTCCCCTGATCCAGTGATCACTTCACAAATTTCTCCATTGACTTCTTCATCTCCAATCATGGTTTGATAATCTCTGCAATGGTATTGAAGCTGATGCATATCTGGTGACTTCCATATCTTGACATGGTCGAGAAGCAAGTCTTTTTGATCAACTTCCAACTGCTTATGACCCCAGCTGGTTCTAGCACGAACATAGCACTCTCCAAGGATGATAATCTTGTGGACATATGCTCCGGTATCCACGAGTAGGTCTGTAACCTTCCAGCACAATCAGATATAAGTTTCTTTTGGGAAAGATCCAAACCGAAATATTTTGCAAAACTAGCAATATCTTGATGATCAGGTGGCCATTTGCTGCGTGGTCTGGTTCGTTGGATCCGTGACTGACTTGGCTTCATTCTCCAGTTGTTTTCATAGTGAAACTCTTTACGAGCTGAGCTTTGCAACAAAATTTCTCCAGAGGATAAAATATCACTAAAATCAAAGGTTTCTGCTGCTGATTTCTTCTCAATCAGTTTGGTGTTGTTCTTCTGATTCCAGACCTCTCCTCCAGGCTCAAATACAAAATGTCTCATACCCAAGTCGTGTCTTGATAGCTCCACTGCTCTGTTCTTGTACCTAACAAAAGGAGTGATCAGAAAAGTACCCAAGAATGTCTTTTGGAAATCACATGGATGATTGTTTCATTTTGCGAGCTTTATGTGGTTCCCTGGGTGTCTCCTCTGCTACCATGACTTGTTTGAAAGGAACCATGACGTTCTGAACAGTCTTCTCTTCTTTATGAAAGATAGGTGATGTTATTTTGGCTTGATCTTCTTGGATAGGAGCAGCTGAGTCAGGTTCTGCATCTTTGCGTTTTGAGACAGTAGTTACTGGTTCTTGTTGTGTGCTTCAATGGATGGATGTGTTGAGTTGGTCCTCCTGAGTTGCTTCTCCACATCCATACTCACCTGAGTTAGCTTATTTCTGACCTCCTCACTGACCCAGCTTGTTGTGTTACTAGATAAACCAATAACACTGGTTGGAGGTGACCTCATGCTGCCTTGTTGTTTCTGATCCAAGATTGAAGGGTTTAACTTTGCTCAGACTGCTTTTGAAGAAATTCCTTGTGGTACTGTCTTGGAACATACTATCTACGCATCAAAGCCCTCAGCTTAGGCAATGTTTCCACTGGTTCTTTTCCATCAAGACTTCTGGGCTTTACCAATTGATTCCACCAGCTTAAAGCATAACCACAAAACTCAGCAGTTGCCATTTGAACCTTCTTTCTTTCTTTCAGTATTGTGTTGACAACCGAAAATCAATTCAGTCTCCTCTTCCCACTCCACATATGCAGCAGGATTAGCATCGCCATGGAAAGGAGGGATTTTTATCTTTTGATCAGCAAATTTGTCTCTGTTATTGCCTCTGCCTTCATGCTCACGTTTTTGTATCCTCTCACTGCTTGTAGACTCATGACTCTGACCAGTAGCTTGTTGAAGTTCATGTCTAATCTCCTGTCGAAACTCATACATCTTAGCCTTCACAATCCTGTTCATGGAATCCTTCATTGTTTGATTCAGATGATTGGTCATGGCTTTAAGCAACAGCCTTTCTTCCTTAGTTAGTTCTCCTTTTTGATCTACTGCCATGGTACCTGAAACAGAAAATAACTCACAGCAGTAACAAGTTCTACAGCAACAGAACACTCAAAATACAACAGAGAAAAGTTTGGTTAATTTTCGATTTGCAGAAACAAGTAGACAATAAATCATAACAGATTCAAATAGACAAAATAAACTCAACCAGGAACATATCAGATTTATTCAACTCAAACCTTAAAAAAATAGAGAGATCACGAAATCAGTTAAGTTTCAAGCTTAAATTCAATGATCAAAACAGAAAAGAACAGATTCACTACACTTGAAATAAATCGATTCCTTTTGACACAAATCAGAAACAGATTTCGATTCAGATTCAAGGAACAAGAACAGATATGAAACCCTAATACTGAACCCTGATTCGAACTCACCAACAATAAAAGCCCTAACAGATTGAACAAGGTAATTTTAAACCCAAATACAGAAACAGATCGATCAAGACACAACCCAACATAAGCAAAACACAAGAATTAGATCGAAACTTTTTCTGAGAAAAACTGAAGAGTCAAAACACAAAAAAGAAATCAGAGAACCTTAATCTATCAAATTTTTGACCACACAAACAAATATCAGAAAATTTTCAGTAAGAATATGAAAGGACAAAACGAAAATCAGAGATAAAGAACACTTCCCTTCCAGAGATTGCTCTGATACCACATAATACGATCCTAGGATGCCCTCTGGAACAGATGGGATAATCCTTTGCAGAAACGAATCAAGAGACTCGAGTTTCTTAAAGGCAGTAGATCGAATGGTGACACAAGAGGGATGGATGGTCTCTTGATACTCCTAGGCGACTGATCTGGATATGACTCACCAAATAAGAAGCCCTTAACTCTGGATATTACACACCAGAAACCTTGAGCAATCTCGACAGAGAAGTAAGGAAAAAGAAACAAGTTTTAGACTGAAAAGATGATGGTTTATTTCTCAATTTCGTGCACAATATATAGGAGAAAAGACTGTACATGCACAACATCTCGAAAATATAAGGAGTAAAAACAAGGCTCCTCTTGGAAAACACACAAAGACTGAAGTTTGAAAATAACATAAAAACTTAGAGATATAAAATAGCATAAGGTTCTTCATGTGTAGGTCCGATATCATCAGCTAGGTGATATGAGTAGTCTTGTGGTCTCGTTAAAAACCTTCCTCCAGAAAACCATGTGGGACAAAACCGGAAGCGAGGAAAAGAGCACACACAATCCTACTTGCCTAGATGATGATCAGCTTGATGATGGAATAGATTGAATGATGGATAAGGTGTCTTGGATGATCAAGCTTCGACCAAGACCAATGTATTCTTCTTGTTTCAAATCACTCTTCAATGTTGCATCCTCAGCTACAAGCTCTTCAGGTTTAGGTTCATGCTTCCATTCCTTGGTGCTTTCCATGATCACATCACATCGTGCCACTACAAGAAAACACGAGTTTTACTAGGCCTGTATTGTCTCGTAATTTCCTAGTAAAGGACACTTTACTAGGAATTTACGAGGAAACACGTTTCGTAGTAACACGTTCATCGTAAAGCTTATTTCCTCGTAAAGTCCTAGTATATTTACGAGGAAAAGTTTTCCTCGTAAGGTCGTGGATAAATTTTCCTCGTAAAGTCCTCGCATCTTTTCTCGTAAGATCGTAGTAATATTTTCCTCGTAAGATCGTAGTAATATTTTCCTCGTAAGATCGTAGTAATATTTTCCTCGTAAAGGTGTCGTAAAGTTTTACTAGGAAATTACTACGAATATTTACGAGGAATCTACTTCGAAACTTTACGAGGAAATTACTACGACATTTTACGGGAACCTTACTTCGAAACATTTACTAGGATTTTACCTCGAAATGTTTTTTCTCTATAAAAAATAATAATTTAAATAAATATAAATAATATATTTTTTGAAAATTTAAAAATCTAAATTATAAACTAAAAACGAAATAACAAAATATTTTATATATAACTAAATATTTAAGTTTTAAATTCATAATATACAATTAAAAAAAACTACGGATGCTGCTCGTGAAATTGATGAACGAAGTCGTCATCCCGATACTCCCCCTCGTCCATGTTGCTCGTCGACGGTTGTGACTGTGGCGGTGGATGATGTTGGGTTGGAAGCGCTCCGGATTCCCGTCTGACACGCAACATCTCCGCCACTACCGGGTTCCCGACCGCCAAAGCGTCTACGATTTCGGAGAGAGAACTCACATAAGAGCGCAGCTGAACATTCGCATCGTTTTGTTCATGAGCATAAGACGATGTCGCTGCACGGACATCGTTAACGGAACCAATCCCGACGATACGTCCCTTTTTCCTAGGGGCGGCCTTTAAATAAAAATATTGATTAATAACGTTAAAATGAATTAAATAAATAATAAAAATTAATTAATAAAAAAACCAAATTAATTATTTACCTCCTCGTAAATCTTATCCACTTCAGGAGTGGATAATGTGACGGGAGTCCCAGACGGCTGACTCAGCTGGGTCTGGCAGTGGTCAATCCGAGCAGCAACCTCGTTGTAGATCCTCTCGGATCTAGGATCTACAAAATTCCATGCCTTGTTCCGGTGGGTCCTCTCGTAAAGCTCTTTCAGAGATGGAAGAGATCCTGTCTTTTTAGCCTACAAAAAGTAATTTAAAAACTTATTTATTAATTAGAAAAATATTAATATATTAAAAAAATATTAATTAGTTATTAAATTATTAATTTAATTACCATGTCTAGACAGATTCCCGCGTGAGGTTTCCCCCCCCCCGGTGTGAAGCATCTTGTTGTTGCCATACTCGTCTTTTGTCATGCGGTTCTCGGAGTTTGTGTGGGAGGTTCTGACCGAGTCCGGCAACCCCCAATATCTGATGAGGCCATCTCACACAAACGATGTGAGGCAATCGGGTTTCCCCGCCTCATAACCATCGACCTGGAAAAAAAATATTTTTAAAATTATTTGAAATCATGATATAAACTGAATTAAATTTAAAAATTTACCATAAAATTGCTCTTCCACTTGTAGACTATGTCGAGCAACCGCGACTTTGCCTTCGCCTCAAACTCCTTCTTCACCCGCTCGTGAATCCCTATGGACCAACGATATTTTTGCTGAAACAAGAAAAAATTAAATTAATTATTAGTTCAATAATATTAAAATTTATAAATAATTAATAAAAAATAAATGACTTACGGCGAACGTTTTGAACCAGGTCTTTTTGGTGTGGCTGGCCGTCATTTTCCAGTTTGGAGCTGGATCGGGAAAGTATCCCTTGATAGAATCGGTGACGCTCTGAGCGACACACCCGTCAACATTAAACCTGGAAAAAAAACAAAATAAAAATATTAATTAATTTGTTATTTTTTGTTAATTAAGAAATAAATTAAAATACATTTTTAAAAAATGAAACATACCAGAATATGCTGTGGCCGTCCCGTCGGAAAGGATCTAACTCAGGTAGCCCTTCCCTGCCTGGAGCTGCCATAATGTCCTCGACCGTGTACACCGCAAATGGAGCGGTTGGCGGCACCTCCAAATCGGGATGAACCCCGACGGCCGGTGGAGGAGGAGGAGGAGGAGGTGGGAACTGAGTTTCGGGAACACTTCCGGCATCCGGAATCGTAGAACCGGGAGCGGAAGAAGATGATCCGCCAACCTCACGACCGAAAAGATCTCTGTAATGAATACTACTGCCCTGATGAGACGACCTCCGTAACAGATTTCGATTCAGATTCAAGGAACAAGAACAGATATGAAACCCTAATACTGAACCCTGATTCGAACTCACCAACAATAAAAGCCCTAACAGATTGAACAAGGTAATTTTAAACCCAAATACAGAAACAGATCGATCAAGACACAACCCAACATAAGCAAAACACAAGAATTAGATCGAAACTTTTTCTGAGAAAAACTGAAGAGTCAAAACACAAAAAAGAAATCAGAGAACCTTAATCTATCAAATTTTTGACCACACAAACAAATATCAGAAAATTTTCAGTAAGAATATGAAAGGACAAAACGAAAATCAGAGATAAAGAACACTTCCCTTCCAGAGATTGCTCTGATACCACATAATACGATCCTAGAATGCCCTCTGGAACAGATGGGATAATCCTTTGCAGAAACGAATCAATAGACTCGAGTTTCTTAAAGGCAGTGGATCGAATGGTGACACAAGAGGGATGGATGGTCTCTTGATACTCCTAGGCGACTGATCTGGATATGACTCACCAAATAAGAAGCCCTTAACTCTGGATATTACACACCAGAAACCTTGAGCAATCTCGACAGAGAAGTAAGGAAAAAGAAACAAGTTTTAGACTGAAAAGATGATGGTTTATTTCTCAATTTCGTGCACAATATATAGGAGAAAAGACTGTACATGCACAACATCTCGAAAATACAAGAAGGAGTAAAAACAAGGCTCCTCTTGGAAAACACACAAAGACTGAAGTTTGAAAATAACATAAAAACTTAGAGATATAAAATAGCATAAGGTTCTTCATGTGTAGGTCTGATATCATCAGCTAGGTGATATGAGAAGTAGTCTTGTGGTCTCGTTAAAAACCTTCCTCCAGAAAACCACGTGGGACAAAACCGGAAGCGTGGAAAAGATCACACACAATCCTACTTGCCTAGATGATGATCAGCTTGATGATGGAATAGATTGAATGATGGATAAGGTGTCTTGGATGATCAAGCTTCGACCAAGACCAATGTATTCTTCTTGTTTCAAATCACTCTTCAATGTTACATCCTCAGCTACAATCTCTTCAGGTTTAGGTTCATGCTTCCATTCCTTGGTGCTTTCCATTATCACATCACATCGTGTGATTTCACCCCCACATGGACAACGGGTTGGAATCTCGTATTGGGCGTCGGCAATGAACTCTAGCATGTTTCAGTGTTTCTTCAACTTCTTCATCTCCTTCATCTCCTTCATCTCCTCATACGGGTGAGTCATGATGCCAAAAGATGTGTATATTTTTGAAAGGGAAAAGATTGAAAAGAGGAAAGAGAGAGAGAAGTGTGAATGAATGGTGAGAGTGAGAGAGATAAGAGGATAGAGTAGGGAGAGAGTGCTCGAAAACGACAAGGTAAAAGACAAGTGAATGGAGGAGGGAATCTACTTTTGACCTAAATATTCTTTTTTCGTTTAGGCGGGAAATTAATTTTTAGTTTCTCCTCAAAAACAATTGCTCTTACTTATACAAAAGTTTTTGGTTTTAACAATTTTCTTCATTGTTCTACTTTTTGTGATTTTTTTTTTTTTTAGTTTTACTTATCATTTTAATTTGTTAAACTAGTTTTACAGTTCAGTTTTCTGCATTAAGATGTAAGGGTATGTGATTAGCACAATACTATGTTTAAAATCATGGTTTTTGAATAATGCTCTTTTATAAGTTGGTCTTACTAAGAAACTGTTCTTGGAAATACAATGGTGTGTAAGAAAGAATGTGGAACGATGAGTTTTTTACTACATATTATTCTAACTATGATTTTTTAAAGTTGTTTACACTAATCTTGTTCAATTAGAGTATGTGTTACACAAATCAAAAGTTGAATATTGATATATTTTAATCTACACAACCATGGAAGGAATGGAAATAATATCCAAACATCCTAATAAGCTGTAGTATTCCATAGTTTTACATAAGTGAAAACCAATAATTAGACAACACAAAAGATGAAACCAACAGAAGATGTAGTTTAATTCAGTAGGATTGAGATCCATTCCAAATAACAACCAACTGAAACCGAAATTTTGCCTCGGTCGCCTTTTGTTTTGCGTCCTTTTACGCTGTTCTCCAACTGAGGGGTTCCTCTTATCATTTTTCCTTCCTTTCCTCTTAATCCGATACGGAGGTATGATCTGAAGCTCTTTGATGTGATCTGGTACATTCCAATCAGACTTGTTGGGCACAAAATAAAGAGTTTTGTAATAAGTCAATGCCAAAAGTTCCGTCCAGTAATATTTTGAGCACAACTATTGATACTCTATTCTGACTTCACGTCGACGACAAGGATACTTTTCATAGTCATACACCTTGCTGGTACAACTCTTAGCTATCAAGTTCACCAAATAAGTCTTCTCATCATCTTTGTCGGTTACCTCATACTCAAGCTCATAAATATTTAGTTCACGCACTGGTGTTTTTTCAGCTATGCCCCAGAGATTGTGCAAGTAAATCTCGACAAGAGGAACCAGTTTGGTATCAATCGATCCAGACACAGAGTCCTTCCGATGTTCAATAAACCACTCGGAAAATTGTTTGATAAATTGTATCTAACATTGGTATCAAGGCATACCTCCTTGCGTCCTTAAACGTGCTGTTCATTGACTCCACACTAGTGTCCAAGTTGTATCTATCACCTGGAAAAAACCCCTAGCCCATGTCTCTTTCTCACAATGCTCCTCAACATACTTGTACGCTGAAGGATATCTCACTTTAAAGGCTGCATAAGCAGAGTTGAACTCAGCGACTGTGTAACACTTAGCCAACTCCATAAATTTCCATGCGACTATGGCTTTGTTGGTGTTACAAGCATGTCTTCTCACATTTTGGGCCATATGCCGTATACAATGGCCGTGGTGAGCTTGTGGAAACACATTAGCTACCGCTGTGATGAGGCTCTGGTTTGTGTCGCTCATAAAAACTAATTCAGAAGAGTCTTGTATAACACTTTTGAGCGTCTCTAAAAACCAAGTCCAACTAGCATTATTCTCACCGTCGAGTACACAAAACGCAAGGGGATGATGATGATGATTTGGATCTTGAGCTTTGGCAAAAACTAGTACACCCTCATATCCGTTCTTCAAAAATGTGGCATCCACAACACTTTCCTCATGAACACAAATCCTAATGCAAGCTCCCAAAGCTATTAAGAGGTACTTGAACTTATTTGCCTCATCCAACATTACACATGTTGTTGTTCCTGGATTGAACTACTCTAACATGTACAGGTAAGCTATACAACAACTTGTAACTGTCTTCCGAACTACCAAGCAAATCAGAAATAGCTAGATTTTTTCCTCTCCAGACCGTGGAATATGATATCGTTACACCAAGTCTTAACTTTAGAAGACTTATGATATCTTTCGGCACTGGAGTTCTCACTTTTCTAGGATAAACCTCGTTCAAAAAAGATGTAACTAACTCCGCTGATCCATTCCTCTTGATGTTGCTGCTTTTACTTTGACCTGTTCGAGAGCATGTATGCACACCCGTGTACCTCCTAACTGAAAACATTTCGGTATGTTGAATATTTACAGCTCGCAAACCCCATTTATAACTTCCTTCACAACATTTTACCACCAATCTTCTACGATCCGACTTTTTGGTAACATAACATTCACCAAATGCGGCTCTATCAACCATATCTTGAATTGCTTTCTTACCAATTCCTAAAGATTTCTAAGACCCAAACCATCTTCCCATTCCTCTATAACATGACTAGATTTTTCTACAGGTGGCTGCTCAATATACCTATCTGAAAAATCAGTGTCCATATTAGCAACATTATCCGTCGCAGCTGCAGTGTCCGTTGCAGCTACAGTGTCCGTCTCTGCTGCAGTGTCTGTCTCAGCTGTGGTGTCCATCTAAGCTGCAGTGACCGTCTCAACTACGGGTGTCTGTA
>CAJHQP010006703.1:0-36637 GCA_905132765.1 Moricandia arvensis | reverse complement strand
GTTTGCATTAGAACCAAGAAGAAATGCCAAATCTCCAGACAGAGAACAACTGGAATTCACTCCATTTAAAAGCTGCGGATAACACTTCTCATCATCAACTCCAGATGATATGATATCAACTTCAGGCATGATTCAGGCACTGATTTACATGAGAGCCAAATCAAGCTTTCTTACATCTTAGATTCATTCGGGTGTGATTGAAGAATCAAGAAGAAATTGCCAAACACTCTCCAAACAGCGACAGAACAGAATCACTTCAGTTTAAAGTGCGAGATAACCTTCTTCATCATACCACTCCCGAAATGCATATTGATTCAACTTCTGCGATGATTCTGCACTGATTTATGAGATCCAAAGATCAATCTCTTATATCCTTGATATCATTCTGCTCTTAGATTAAGACATCAAGAGAAGAACATTGCCTGCAAATCTCAACAAAACAGGAATACAAACTGGCAGCTCACTTGACGGGTAAAAGTGGGACGTCAGATAACTATCTTCATCCATAATCGTCCTATTATCTCATTCTAATTAGGGTGACTTTAAAACTGAGTATAGCATCCAACAATCCCAGCTTCTCCTACATCATGCATTCATATATGGTATTTATTATATACAAGAAAAAACTTGTCAAATCATTCCAAACAGCCCGGTAAAGCTGGATCACTCGCTTAAAAGTCGAGATAACTTCTTCATCATAACTCCTATATATCTTGATTCAACTTCAGCGCCGTGATATCTACACTGCGATTATGAGGCTCCAAATCAAGCTTGTTTACATCGTGCCATTCATATCTGGACATGTTATATAGTATCTAGAATAAATACCAAATCTCCAAACACAAAGCCAAATTGGAATCAATTCGCGTTAAAAGCCTGGAGATACTTCTTCATCATAAGATCAATGATATTGGTTCAACTTCAGGATGATCTGCACCTGATTAGTGAGTCCAACATAACATCTTCTTACATCTTTATTCATTCTCGCGTTTGCATTAGAATCAAGAAGAAATGTCAAATCTCCAAAAAGGTAAATTGGAGCTTACTTCGAGTTAAAAGTGGGCATAACTATATTCATACATAACTCCTCATGATATGTCGATTCAACGATCAGCCGAGTGCATCTACACTGACTTTCATGGTCCAAACAAGCGCTTCTTACATCGTAGACCTTCATCTGTGTGCTATCTAGGAATCAAGAAGAAATTCCTAATCTCGAAACAGCATACAAACTGGAATCACTTCACGTGAAAGCTGCGAATCGATAACTGTCTCGTTTATCTTATAAGTGGGACTAGTGCGATGGATGATATGGAGTGTGCGAGAAAGCTTCAGGATGATATGCTAGCACTGATTTATGAGGCGCGACGATGAAAGAGTGCGAACTCTGCTGTGAGCGTCAGTCGTGGTGTGTGCATTCCAGTTGTGTGTGTGTCTGTGCGTTGTGTGTTGTGTGATTAGCAATCAAGAAGAGAAATTACATATCTCTCAAACAGGCACACTAGGAACACTTCGGTTAAAAGTGGCGCATAACTTCTTCATCATAACTCAATGCACTATATTGACTTTCAACGTTCAGGCATGATTCTGCACTCGCGACTTTATGAGGTCACAAAAGTCAAGCTTCTTACATCATTGAGTTCATTCCTGTTTTGATTAGAATCAAGACGAACATTGCAAAGCAATCTCAAACAGGGTAAACTTGAGTCACTTGCGCGTTAAAAGTGGATAACTCCATTCATCATAAATCCTATGATTTGATTCAACTTCAGGGTGATTCTACACTGATTTATGAGTCCAAATCAAGCTTCTTTTACATCTTGATTCATTCTGGTTTTATTAGTATCAAGAAGAAAATTGCCAAATCTCCAAACAGGCAAACTGGAATCACTTCGGTTAAAAGTGGGATAACTTCTTCATCATAACTCCTATGATATTGATTCAACTTCAGGGTGATTCTACACTGATTTATGAGTCCAAATCAAGCTTCTTACATCGTGATTCATTCTGGTTTTATTAGTATCAAGAAGAAATTGCCAAATCTCCAAACAGGGCAAACTGGAATCACTTCGGTTAAAAGTGGGATAACTTCTTCATCATAACTCCAATGATATTGATTCAACTTCAGGATGATTCTACACTGATTTATGAGTCCAAATCAAGCTTCTTACATCGTGATTCATTCTGGTTTTATTAGTATCAAGAAGAAATTGCCAAATCTCCAAACAGGGTAAACTGGAATCACTTCGGTTAAAAGTGGGATAACTTCTTCATCATAACTCCAATGATATTGATTCAACTTCAGGGTGATTCTACACTGATTTATGAGTCCAAATCAAGCTTCTTACATCGTGATTCATTCTGGTTTTATTAGTATCAAGAAGAAATTGCCAAATCTCCAAACAGGGTAAACTGGAATCACTTCGGTTAAAAGTGGGATAACTTCTTCATCATAACTCCAATGATATTGATTCAACTTCAGGGTGATTCTACACTGATTTATGAGTCCAAATCAAGCTTCTTACATCGTGATTCATTCTGGTTTTATTAGTATCAAGAAGAAATTGCCAAATCTCCAAACAGGGTAAACTGGAATCACTTCGGTTAAAAGTGGGATAACTTCTTCATCATAACTCCTATGATATTGATTCAACTTCAGGGTGATTCTACACTGATTTATGAGTCCAAATCAAGCTTCTTACATCGTGATTCATTCTGGTTTTATTAGTATCAAGAAGAAATTGCCAAATCTCCAAACAGGGTAAACTGGAATCACTTCGGTTAAAAGTGGGATAACTTCTTCATCATAACTCCTATGATCTTGATTCAACTTCAGGGTGATTCTACACTGATTTATGAGTCCAAATCAAGCTTCTTACATCGTGATTCATTCTGGTTTTATTAGTATCAAGAAGAAATTGCCAAATCTCCAAACAGGGCAAACTGGAATCACTTCGGTTAAAAGTGGGATAACTTCTTCATCATAACTCCAATGATATTGATTCAACTTCAGGGTGATTCTACACTGATTTATGAGTCCAAATCAAGCTTCTTACATCGTGATTCATTCTGGTTTTATTAGTATCAAGAAGAAATTGCCAAATCTCCAAACAGGGCAAACTGGAATCACTTCGGTTAAAAGTGGGATAACTTCTTCATCATAACTCCTATGATATTGATTCAACTTCAGGGTGATTCTACACTGATTTATGAGTCCAAATCAAGCTTCTTACATCGTGATTCATTCTGGTTTTATTAGTATCAAGAAGAAATTGCCAAATCTCCAAACAGGGCAAACTGGAATCACTTCGGTTAAAAGTGGGATAACTTCTTCATCATAACTCCAATGATATTGATTCAACTTCAGGGTGATTCTACACTGATTTATGAGTCCAAATCAAGCTTCTTACATCGTGATTCATTCTGGTTTTATTAGTATCAAGAAGAAATTGCCAAATCTCCAAACAGGGCAAACTGGAATCACTTCGGTTAAAAGTGGGATAACTTCTTCATCATAACTCCAATGATATTGATTCAACTTCAGGGTGATTCTACACTGATTTATGAGTCCAAATCAAGCTTCTTACATCGTGATTCATTCTGGTTTTATTAGTATCAAGAAGAAATTGCCAAATCTCCAAACAGGGCAAACTGGAATCACTTCGGTTAAAAGTGGGATAACTTCTTCATCATAACTCCTATGATATTGATTCAACTTCAGGGTGATTCTACACTGATTTATGAGTCCAAATCAAGCTTCTTACATCGTGATTCATTCTGGTTTTATTAGTATCAAGAAGAAATTGCCAAATCTCCAAACAGGGCAAACTGGAATCACTTCGGTTAAAAGTGGGATAACTTCTTCATCATAACTCCAATGATATTGATTCAACTTCAGGGTGATTCTACACTGATTTATGAGTCCAAATCAAGCTTCTTACATCGTGATTCATTCTGGTTTTATTAGTATCAAGAAGAAATTGCCAAATCTCCAAACAGGGCAAACTGGAATCACTTCGGTTAAAAGTGGGATAACTTCTTCATCATAACTCCTATGATATTGATTCAACTTCAGGGTGATTCTACACTGATTTATGAGTCCAAATCAAGCTTCTTACATCGTGATTCATTCTGGTTTTATTAGTATCAAGAAGAAATTGCCAAATCTCCAAACAGGGTAAACTGGAATCACTTCGGTTAAAAGTGGGATAACTTCTTCATCATAACTCCAATGATATTGATTCAACTTCAGGGTGATTCTACACTGATTTATGAGTCCAAATCAAGCTTCTTACATCGTGATTCATTCTGGTTTTATTAGTATCAAGAAGAAATTGCCAAATCTCCAAACAGGGCAAACTGGAATCACTTCGGTTAAAAGTGGGATAACTTCTTCATCATAACTCCAATGATATTGATTCAACTTCAGGGTGATTCTACACTGATTTATGAGTCCAAATCAAGCTTCTTACATCGTGATTCATTCTGGTTTTATTAGTATCAAGAAGAAATTGCCAAATCTCCAAACAGGGCAAACTGGAATCACTTCGGTTAAAAGTGGGATAACTTCTTCATCATAACTCCTATGATATTGATTCAACTTCAGGGTGATTCTACACTGATTTATGAGTCCAAATCAAGCTTCTTACATCGTGATTCATTCTGGTTTTATTAGTATCAAGAAGAAATTGCCAAATCTCCAAACAGGGCAAACTGGAATCACTTCGGTTAAAAGTGGGATAACTTCTTCATCATAACTCCTATGATCTTGATTCAACTTCAGGGTGATTCTACACTGATTTATGAGTCCAAATCAAGCTTCTTACATCGTGATTCATTCTGGTTTTATTAGTATCAAGAAGAAATTGCCAAATCTCCAAACAGGGTAAACTGGAATCACTTCGGTTAAAAGTGGGATAACTTCTTCATCATAACTCCAATGATATTGATTCAACTTCAGGGTGATTCTACACTGATTTATGAGTCCAAATCAAGCTTCTTACATCGTGATTCATTCTGGTTTTATTAGTATCAAGAAGAAATTGCCAAATCTCCAAACAGGGCAAACTGGAATCACTTCGGTTAAAAGTGGGATAACTTCTTCATCATAACTCCAATGATATTGATTCAACTTCAGGGTGATTCTACACTGATTTATGAGTCCAAATCAAGCTTCTTACATCGTGATTCATTCTGGTTTTATTAGTATCAAGAAGAAATTGCCAAATCTCCAAACAGGGCAAACTGGAATCACTTCGGTTAAAAGTGGGATAACTTCTTCATCATAACTCCAATGATATTGATTCAACTTCAGGGTGATTCTACACTGATTTATGAGTCCAAATCAAGCTTCTTACATCGTGATTCATTCTGGTTTTATTAGTATCAAGAAGAAATTGCCAAATCTCCAAACAGGGCAAACTGGAATCACTTCGGTTAAAAGTGGGATAACTTCTTCATCATAACTCCAATGATATTGATTCAACTTCAGGGTGATTCTACACTGATTTATGAGTCCAAATCAAGCTTCTTACATCGTGATTCATTCTGGTTTTATTAGTATCAAGAAGAAATTGCCAAATCTCCAAACAGGGCAAACTGGAATCACTTCGGTTAAAAGTGGGATAACTTCTTCATCATAACTCCAATGATATTGATTCAACTTCAGGGTGATTCTACACTGATTTATGAGTCCAAATCAAGCTTCTTACATCGTGATTCATTCTGGTTTTATTAGTATCAAGAAGAAATTGCCAAATCTCCAAACAGGGCAAACTGGAATCACTTCGGTTAAAAGTGGGATAACTTCTTCATCATAACTCCAATGATATTGATTCAACTTCAGGGTGATTCTACACTGATTTATGAGTCCAAATCAAGCTTCTTACATCGTGATTCATTCTGGTTTTATTAGTATCAAGAAGAAATTGCCAAATCTCCAAACAGGGCAAACTGGAATCACTTCGGTTAAAAGTGGGATAACTTCTTCATCATAACTCCAATGATATTGATTCAACTTCAGGGTGATTCTACACTGATTTATGAGTCCAAATCAAGCTTCTTACATCGTGATTCATTCTGGTTTTATTAGTATCAAGAAGAAATTGCCAAATCTCCAAACAGGGCAAACTGGAATCACTTCGGTTAAAAGTGGGATAACTTCTTCATCATAACTCCAATGATATTGATTCAACTTCAGGGTGATTCTACACTGATTTATGAGTCCAAATCAAGCTTCTTACATCTTGATTCATTCTGGTTTGATTAGAATCAAGAAGAAATTGCCAAATCTCCAAACAGGGTAAACTGGAATCACTTCGGTTAAAAGTGGGATAACTTCTTCATCATAACTCCTATGATATTGATTCAACTTCAGGGTGATTCTACACTGATTTATGAGTCCAAATCAAGCTTCTTACATCTTGATTCATTCTGGTTTGATTAGAATCAAGAAGAAATTGCCAAATCTCCAAACAGGGTAAACTGGAATCACTTCGGTTAAAAGTGGGATAACTTCTTCATCATAACTCCTATGATATTGATTCAACTTCAGGGTGATTCTACACTGATTTATGAGTCCAAATCAAGCTTCTTACATCGTGATTCATTCTGGTTTGATTAGTATCAAGAAGAAATTGCCAAATCTCCAAACAGGGTAAACTGGAATCACTTCGGTTAAAAGTGGGATAACTTCTTCATCATAACTCCTATGATATTGATTCAACTTCAGGGTGATTCTACACTGATTTATGAGTCCAAATCAAGCTTCTTACATCGTGATTCATTCTGGTTTTATTAGTATCAAGAAGAAATTGCCAAATCTCCAAACAGGGCAAACTGGAATCACTTCGGTTAAAAGTGGGATAACTTCTTCATCATAACTCCAATGATATTGATTCAACTTCAGGGTGATTCTACACTGATTTATGAGTCCAAATCAAGCTTCTTACATCGTGATTCATTCTGGTTTTATTAGTATCAAGAAGAAATTGCCAAATCTCCAAACAGGGCAAACTGGAATCACTTCGGTTAAAAGTGGGATAACTTCTTCATCATAACTCCAATGATATTGATTCAACTTCAGGGTGATTCTACACTGATTTATGAGTCCAAATCAAGCTTCTTACATCGTGATTCATTCTGGTTTTATTAGTATCAAGAAGAAATTGCCAAATCTCCAAACAGGGTAAACTGGAATCACTTCGGTTAAAAGTGGGATAACTTCTTCATCATAACTCCTATGATATTGATTCAACTTCAGGGTGATTCTACACTGATTTATGAGTCCAAATCAAGCTTCTTACATCGTGATTCATTCTGGTTTTATTAGTATCAAGAAGAAATTGCCAAATCTCCAAACAGGGCAAACTGGAATCACTTCGGTTAAAAGTGGGATAACTTCTTCATCATAACTCCTATGATATTGATTCAACTTCAGGGTGATTCTACACTGATTTATGAGTCCAAATCAAGCTTCTTACATCGTGATTCATTCTGGTTTTATTAGTATCAAGAAGAAATTGCCAAATCTCCAAACAGGGCAAACTGGAATCACTTCGGTTAAAAGTGGGATAACTTCTTCATCATAACTCCAATGATATTGATTCAACTTCAGGGTGATTCTACACTGATTTATGAGTCCAAATCAAGCTTCTTACATCGTGATTCATTCTGGTTTTATTAGTATCAAGAAGAAATTGCCAAATCTCCAAACAGGGCAAACTGGAATCACTTCGGTTAAAAGTGGGATAACTTCTTCATCATAACTCCAATGATATTGATTCAACTTCAGGATGATTCTACACTGATTTATGAGTCCAAATCAAGCTTCTTACATCGTGATTCATTCTGGTTTTATTAGTATCAAGAAGAAATTGCCAAATCTCCAAACAGGGCAAACTGGAATCACTTCGGTTAAAAGTGGGATAACTTCTTCATCATAACTCCTATGATATTGATTCAACTTCAGGGTGATTCTACACTGATTTATGAGTCCAAATCAAGCTTCTTACATCGTGATTCATTCTGGTTTATTAGTATCAAGAAGAAATTGCCAAATCTCCAAACAGGGCAAACTGGAATCACTTCGGTTAAAAGTGGGATAACTTCTTCATCATAACTCCTATGATATTGATTCAACTTCAGGGTGATTCTACACTGATTTATGAGTCCAAATCAAGCTTCTTACATCGTGATTCATTCTGGTTTTATTAGTATCAAGAAGAAATTGCCAAATCTCCAAACAGGGCAAACTGGAATCACTTCGGTTAAAAGTGGGATAACTTCTTCATCATAACTCCAATGATATTGATTCAACTTCAGGGTGATTCTACACTGATTTATGAGTCCAAATCAAGCTTCTTACATCGTGATTCATTCTGGTTTTATTAGTATCAAGAAGAAATTGCCAAATCTCCAAACAGGGTAAACTGGAATCACTTCGGTTAAAAGTGGGATAACTTCTTCATCATAACTCCTATGATCTTGATTCAACTTCAGGGTGATTCTACACTGATTTATGAGTCCAAATCAAGCTTCTTACATCGTGATTCATTCTGGTTTTATTAGTATCAAGAAGAAATTGCCAAATCTCCAAACAGGGCAAACTGGAATCACTTCGGTTAAAAGTGGGATAACTTCTTCATCATAACTCCAATGATATTGATTCAACTTCAGGGTGATTCTACACTGATTTATGAGTCCAAATCAAGCTTCTTACATCGTGATTCATTCTGGTTTTATTAGTATCAAGAAGAAATTGCCAAATCTCCAAACAGGGCAAACTGGAATCACTTCGGTTAAAAGTGGGATAACTTCTTCATCATAACTCCAATGATATTGATTCAACTTCAGGGTGATTCTACACTGATTTATGAGTCCAAATCAAGCTTCTTACATCGTGATTCATTCTGGTTTTATTAGTATCAAGAAGAAATTGCCAAATCTCCAAACAGGGCAAACTGGAATCACTTCGGTTAAAAGTGGGATAACTTCTTCATCATAACTCCAATGATATTGATTCAACTTCAGGGTGATTCTACACTGATTTATGAGTCCAAATCAAGCTTCTTACATCGTGATTCATTCTGGTTTTATTAGTATCAAGAAGAAATTGCCAAATCTCCAAACAGGGCAAACTGGAATCACTTCGGTTAAAAGTGGGATAACTTCTTCATCATAACTCCAATGATATTGATTCAACTTCAGGGTGATTCTACACTGATTTATGAGTCCAAATCAAGCTTCTTACATCGTGATTCATTCTGGTTTTATTAGTATCAAGAAGAAATTGCCAAATCTCCAAACAGGGCAAACTGGAATCACTTCGGTTAAAAGTGGGATAACTTCTTCATCATAACTCCAATGATATTGATTCAACTTCAGGGTGATTCTACACTGATTTATGAGTCCAAATCAAGCTTCTTACATCGTGATTCATTCTGGTTTTATTAGTATCAAGAAGAAATTGCCAAATCTCCAAACAGGGCAAACTGGAATCACTTCGGTTAAAAGTGGGATAACTTCTTCATCATAACTCCTATGATATTGATTCAACTTCAGGGTGATTCTACACTGATTTATGAGTCCAAATCAAGCTTCTTACATCGTGATTCATTCTGGTTTTATTAGTATCAAGAAGAAATTGCCAAATCTCCAAACAGGGCAAACTGGAATCACTTCGGTTAAAAGTGGGATAACTTCTTCATCATAACTCCAATGATATTGATTCAACTTCAGGGTGATTCTACACTGATTTATGAGTCCAAATCAAGCTTCTTACATCGTGATTCATTCTGGTTTTATTAGTATCAAGAAGAAATTGCCAAATCTCCAAACAGGGTAAACTGGAATCACTTCGGTTAAAAGTGGGATAACTTCTTCATCATAACTCCTATGATCTTGATTCAACTTCAGGGTGATTCTACACTGATTTATGAGTCCAAATCAAGCTTCTTACATCGTGATTCATTCTGGTTTTATTAGTATCAAGAAGAAATTGCCAAATCTCCAAACAGGGCAAACTGGAATCACTTCGGTTAAAAGTGGGATAACTTCTTCATCATAACTCCAATGATATTGATTCAACTTCAGGGTGATTCTACACTGATTTATGAGTCCAAATCAAGCTTCTTACATCGTGATTCATTCTGGTTTTATTAGTATCAAGAAGAAATTGCCAAATCTCCAAACAGGGTAAACTGGAATCACTTCGGTTAAAAGTGGGATAACTTCTTCATCATAACTCCTATGATATTGATTCAACTTCAGGGTGATTCTACACTGATTTATGAGTCCAAATCAAGCTTCTTACATCGTGATTCATTCTGGTTTTATTAGTATCAAGAAGAAATTGCCAAATCTCCAAACAGGGCAAACTGGAATCACTTCGGTTAAAAGTGGGATAACTTCTTCATCATAACTCCTATGATCTTGATTCAACTTCAGGGTGATTCTACACTGATTTATGAGTCCAAATCAAGCTTCTTACATCGTGATTCATTCTGGTTTTATTAGTATCAAGAAGAAATTGCCAAATCTCCAAACAGGGCAAACTGGAATCACTTCGGTTAAAAGTGGGATAACTTCTTCATCATAACTCCTATGATCTTGATTCAACTTCAGGGTGATTCTACACTGATTTATGAGTCCAAATCAAGCTTCTTACATCGTGATTCATTCTGGTTTTATTAGTATCAAGAAGAAATTGCCAAATCTCCAAACAGGGCAAACTGGAATCACTTCGGTTAAAAGTGGGATAACTTCTTCATCATAACTCCAATGATATTGATTCAACTTCAGGGTGATTCTACACTGATTTATGAGTCCAAATCAAGCTTCTTACATCGTGATTCATTCTGGTTTTATTAGTATCAAGAAGAAATTGCCAAATCTCCAAACAGGGCAAACTGGAATCACTTCGGTTAAAAGTGGGATAACTTCTTCATCATAACTCCAATGATATTGATTCAACTTCAGGGTGATTCTACACTGATTTATGAGTCCAAATCAAGCTTCTTACATCGTGATTCATTCTGGTTTTATTAGTATCAAGAAGAAATTGCCAAATCTCCAAACAGGGCAAACTGGAATCACTTCGGTTAAAAGTGGGATAACTTCTTCATCATAACTCCAATGATATTGATTCAACTTCAGGGTGATTCTACACTGATTTATGAGTCCAAATCAAGCTTCTTACATCGTGATTCATTCTGGTTTTATTAGTATCAAGAAGAAATTGCCAAATCTCCAAACAGGGCAAACTGGAATCACTTCGGTTAAAAGTGGGATAACTTCTTCATCATAACTCCAATGATATTGATTCAACTTCAGGGTGATTCTACACTGATTTATGAGTCCAAATCAAGCTTCTTACATCGTGATTCATTCTGGTTTTATTAGTATCAAGAAGAAATTGCCAAATCTCCAAACAGGGCAAACTGGAATCACTTCGGTTAAAAGTGGGATAACTTCTTCATCATAACTCCAATGATATTGATTCAACTTCAGGGTGATTCTACACTGATTTATGAGTCCAAATCAAGCTTCTTACATCGTGATTCATTCTGGTTTTATTAGTATCAAGAATAAATTGCCAAATCTCCAAACAGGGCAAACTGGAATCACTTCGGTTAAAAGTGGGATAACTTCTTCATCATAACTCCAATGATATTGATTCAACTTCAGGGTGATTCTACACTGATTTATGAGTCCAAATCAAGCTTCTTACATCGTGATTCATTCTGGTTTTATTAGTATCAAGAAGAAATTGCCAAATCTCCAAACAGGGCAAACTGGAATCACTTCGGTTAAAAGTGGGATAACTTCTTCATCATAACTCCAATGATATTGATTCAACTTCAGGGTGATTCTACACTGATTTATGAGTCCAAATCAAGCTTCTTACATCGTGATTCATTCTGGTTTTATTAGTATCAAGAAGAAATTGCCAAATCTCCAAACAGGGCAAACTGGAATCACTTCGGTTAAAAGTGGGATAACTTCTTCATCATAACTCCTATGATATTGATTCAACTTCAGGGTGATTCTACACTGATTTATGAGTCCAAATCAAGCTTCTTACATCGTGATTCATTCTGGTTTTATTAGTATCAAGAAGAAATTGCCAAATCTCCAAACAGGGCAAACTGGAATCACTTCGGTTAAAAGTGGGATAACTTCTTCATCATAACTCCAATGATATTGATTCAACTTCAGGGTGATTCTACACTGATTTATGAGTCCAAATCAAGCTTCTTACATCGTGATTCATTCTGGTTTTATTAGTATCAAGAAGAAATTGCCAAATCTCCAAACAGGGCAAACTGGAATCACTTCGGTTAAAAGTGGGATAACTTCTTCATCATAACTCCAATGATATTGATTCAACTTCAGGGTGATTCTACACTGATTTATGAGTCCAAATCAAGCTTCTTACATCGTGATTCATTCTGGTTTTATTAGTATCAAGAAGAAATTGCCAAATCTCCAAACAGGGCAAACTGGAATCACTTCGGTTAAAAGTGGGATAACTTCTTCATCATAACTCCTATGATATTGATTCAACTTCAGGGTGATTCTACACTGATTTATGAGTCCAAATCAAGCTTCTTACATCGTGATTCATTCTGGTTTTATTAGTATCAAGAAGAAATTGCCAAATCTCCAAACAGGGCAAACTGGAATCACTTCGGTTAAAAGTGGGATAACTTCTTCATCATAACTCCTATGATATTGATTCAACTTCAGGGTGATTCTACACTGATTTATGAGTCCAAATCAAGCTTCTTACATCGTGATTCATTCTGGTTTTATTAGTATCAAGAAGAAATTGCCAAATCTCCAAACAGGGCAAACTGGAATCACTTCGGTTAAAAGTGGGATAACTTCTTCATCATAACTCCTATGATCTTGATTCAACTTCAGGGTGATTCTACACTGATTTATGAGTCCAAATCAAGCTTCTTACATCGTGATTCATTCTGGTTTTATTAGTATCAAGAAGAAATTGCCAAATCTCCAAACAGGGCAAACTGGAATCACTTCGGTTAAAAGTGGGATAACTTCTTCATCATAACTCCAATGATATTGATTCAACTTCAGGGTGATTCTACACTGATTTATGAGTCCAAATCAAGCTTCTTACATCGTGATTCATTCTGGTTTTATTAGTATCAAGAAGAAATTGCCAAATCTCCAAACAGGGCAAACTGGAATCACTTCGGTTAAAAGTGGGATAACTTCTTCATCATAACTCCAATGATATTGATTCAACTTCAGGATGATTCTACACTGATTTATGAGTCCAAATCAAGCTTCTTACATCGTGATTCATTCTGGTTTTATTAGTATCAAGAAGAAATTGCCAAATCTCCAAACAGGGCAAACTGGAATCACTTCGGTTAAAAGTGGGATAACTTCTTCATCATAACTCCAATGATATTGATTCAACTTCAGGGTGATTCTACACTGATTTATGAGTCCAAATCAAGCTTCTTACATCGTGATTCATTCTGGTTTTATTAGTATCAAGAAGAAATTGCCAAATCTCCAAACAGGGTAAACTGGAATCACTTCGGTTAAAAGTGGGATAACTTCTTCATCATAACTCCTATGATCTTGATTCAACTTCAGGGTGATTCTAAACTGATTAATGAGTCCAAATCAAGCTTCTTACATCGTGATTCATTCTGGTTTTATTAGTATCAAGAAGAAATTGCCAAATCTCCAAACAGGGCAAACTGGAATCACTTCGGTTAAAAGTGGGATAACTTCTTCATCATAACTCCAATGATATTGATTCAACTTCAGGGTGATTCTACACTGATTTATGAGTCCAAATCAAGCTTCTTACATCGTGATCCATTCTGGTTTTATTAGTATCAAGAAGAAATTGCCAAATCTCCAAACAGGGCAAACTGGAATCACTTCGGTTAAAAGTGGGATAACTTCTTCATCATAAGTCCAATGATATTGATTCAACTTCAGGATGATTCTACACTGATTTATGAGTCCAAATCAAGCTTCTTACATCGTGATTCATTCTGGTTTTATTAGTATCAAGAAGAAATTGCCAAATCTCCAAACAGGGTAAACTGGAATCACTTCGGTTAAAAGTGGGATAACTTCTTCATCATAACTCCTATGATATTGATTCAACTTCAGGGTGATTCTCCACTGATTTATGAGTCCAAATAAAGATTCTTACATCGTGATTCATTCTGGTTTGATTAGAATCAAGAAGAAATTGCCAAATCTCCAAACAGGATAAACTGGAATCACTTCGGTTAAAAGTGGATAACTTCTTCATCATAACTCCAATGATATTGATTCAACTTCAGGATGATTCTACACTGATTTATGAGTCCAAATCAAGCTTCTTACATCTTGATTCATTCTGGTTTGATTAGAATCAAGAAGAAATTGCCAAATCTCCAAACAGGCAAACTGGAATCACTTCGGTTAAAAGTGGGATAACTTCTTCATCATAACTCCTATGATCTTGATTCAACTTCAGGGTGATTCTAACTGATTTATGAGTCCAAATCAAGCTTCTTACATCGTGATTCATTCTGGTTTTATTAGTATCAAGAAGAAATTGCCAAATCTCCAAACAGGGTAAACTGGAATCACTTCGGTTAAAAGTGGGATAACTTCTTCATCATAACTCCTATGATCTTGATTCAACTTCAGGGTGATTCTACACTGATTTATGAGTCCAAATCAAGCTTCTTACATCGTGATTCATTCTGGTTTTATTAGTATCAAGAAGAAATTGCCAAATCTCCAAACAGGGCAAACTGGAATCACTTCGGTTAAAAGTGGGATAACTTCTTCATCATAACTCCAATGATATTGATTCAACTTCAGGGTGATTCTACACTGATTTATGAGTCCAAATCAAGCTTCTTACATCGTGATTCATTCTGGTTTTATTAGTATCAAGAAGAAATTGCCAAATCTCCAAACAGGGCAAACTGGAATCACTTCGGTTAAAAGTGGGATAACTTCTTCATCATAACTCCAATGATATTGATTCAACTTCAGGGTGATTCTACACTGATTTATGAGTCCAAATCAAGCTTCTTACATCGTGATTCATTCTGGTTTTATTAGTATCAAGAAGAAATTGCCAAATCTCCAAACAGGGCAAACTGGAATCACTTCGGTTAAAAGTGGGATAACTTCTTCATCATAACTCCAATGATATTGATTCAACTTCAGGGTGATTCTACACTGATTTATGAGTCCAAATCAAGCTTCTTACATCGTGATTCATTCTGGTTTTATTAGTATCAAGAAGAAATTGCCAAATCTCCAAACAGGGTAAACTGGAATCACTTCGGTTAAAAGTGGGATAACTTCTTCATCATAACTCCTATGATATTGATTCAACTTCAGGGTGATTCTACACTGATTTATGAGTCCAAATCAAGCTTCTTACATCGTGATTCATTCTGGTTTTATTAGTATCAAGAAGAAATTGCCAAATCTCCAAACAGGGCAAACTGGAATCACTTCGGTTAAAAGTGGGATAACTTCTTCATCATAACTCCAATGATATTGATTCAACTTCAGGGTGATTCTACACTGATTTATGAGTCCAAATCAAGCTTCTTACATCGTGATTCATTCTGGTTTTATTAGTATCAAGAAGAAATTGCCAAATCTCCAAACAGGGCAAACTGGAATCACTTCGGTTAAAAGTGGGATAACTTCTTCATCATAACTCCAATGATATTGATTCAACTTCAGGGTGATTCTACACTGATTTATGAGTCCAAATCAAGCTTCTTACATCGTGATTCATTCTGGTTTTATTAGTATCAAGAAGAAATTGCCAAATCTCCAAACAGGGCAAACTGGAATCACTTCGGTTAAAAGTGGGATAACTTCTTCATCATAACTCCAATGATATTGATTCAACTTCAGGGTGATTCTACACTGATTTATGAGTCCAAATCAAGCTTCTTACATCGTGATTCATTCTGGTTTTATTAGTATCAAGAAGAAATTGCCAAATCTCCAAATAGGGTAAACTGGAATCACTTCGGTTAAAAGTGGGATAACTTCTTCATCATAACTCCTATGATATTGATTCAACTTCAGGGTGATTCTACACTGATTTATGAGTCCAAATCAAGCTTCTTACATCGTGATTCATTCTGGTTTTATTAGTATCAAGAAGAAATTGCCAAATCTCCAAACAGGGTAAACTGGAATCACTTCGGTTAAAAGTGGGATAACTTCTTCATCATAAGTCCAATGATATTGATTCAACTTCAGGATGATTCTGCACTGATTTATGAGTCCAAATAAAGCTTCTTACATCTTTATTCATTCTGGTTTTGATTAGAATCAAGAAGAAATTGTCAAATCTCCAAACAAGGTAAACTGGAGTCACTTCGGTTAAAAGTGGGATAACTTCTTCATCATAACTCCTATGATATTGATTCAACTTCAGGGTGATTCTACACTGATTTATGAGTCCAAATCAAGCTTCTTACATCGTGATTCATTCTGGTTTGATTAGAATCAAGAAGAAATTGCCAAATCTCCAAACAGGGTAAACTGGAATCACTTCGGTTAAAAGTGGGATAACTTCTTCATCATAATTCCAATGATATTGATTCAACTTCAGGATGATTCTGCACTGATTTATGAGTCCAAATCAAGCTTCTTACATCTTGATTCATTCTGGTTTGATTAGAATCAAGAAGAAATTGCCAAATCTCCAAACAGGGCAAACTGGAATCACTTCGGTTAAAAGTGGGATAACTTCTTCATCATAACTCCAATGATATTGATTCAACTTCAGGATGATTCTACACTGATTTATGAGTCCAAATCAAGCTTCTTACATCGTGATTCATTCTGGTTTTATTAGTATCAAGAAGAAATTGCCAAATCTCCAAACAGGCAAACTGGAATCACTTCGGTTAAAAGTGGGATAACCAAATTGTAACACTCGCATTTTTAGTTTAACTTAATAAATAATAATCCTCCTGAAAACTTCACTTTATTACTTCGCGTAGTCAATGTAACACCATAAATCCATAAATAGAATAAAATCCGGGGAAAAATAACCATAAACATAAAACCATAAGTCTGAAAAGAAAAACACCCAAAACACCGATCTAAAATGAATCACTCCTCCTCAGCAGTCTCACCTCAAAGGGAAGAAAGAGGGGTGAGCAACAGGGGAGTCACTCAGTGAGGTATGGGGTGCTAAACCCGAAGTCCATGGACCCGGTCATAATATTTTGAATAAATATAATTTAATTCTAACACGTAACAAACACGGTACCTAAAGTACCCAAAGATCAAACAATGGTCCTAGCGAGATACACACCCGCTGCCCACTAACAGGCCAAAAACAACAACGCCGAATACGTGCTCGGTAACACACGCCCGAAGACGATTTATCGACCTACAGTCGGGGCAACAACAGGTCGACTATATTGTGCCACAACATCTCACAAAACAACGCCGAATATGTGCTCGGTAACACACGCCCGAAGACGATTTATCGACCTACAGCCGTGGCAACAACAGGTCGACTATGCTGTGCCACAGCATCTCACAAAACATACTGGTCACAAACCGCTCTACAGAAGTACGTCTCTGTAGTCGACCACAACCTTTCACCTCAATTCTCAACAGATATATATATATATATATATATATATATTTAATAACAATTATCAAAGAACAAGCAATGTTGAATCCTCTAACATCTTATATCCGGTTTAACAGAGAACCTAATAACTAAACAAGCAAACTCTAATAGACTCAATTCACGAAGACGGAACATATTAGAAATAAATTATGTTTATTCAAAATCCTAAGCCGTGTACAAGAAGTTTGGGAATAGCCCTCACCTTAGTAATGAGGGAAAAGTGTTGTCTCTGAACTCCAGCTACTCAAATAGACTCCAAATCTGAAATCAGGGCGAAAAATCGAGTCAGTATGCCCTTCGAACGGTCAAACACGGATAACCGGTGGTCTGGTCAAAAAGTCAACCCGAAGGTCAAAGGTCAACCCGGTCAACTCTGACCCAAGCGGTCAACCCTTGACCAAATTGAAATCGAATTGAACCAACAGGTTTTCCTTAACCGGATTCGATTTCAATTGGACCAGATTTAAAATCAATTTCAACCCGGTTTAATCCTAACCAAAAATCAATTTTCAATAACCAATCAAAACCGGAAATCAATTTAAACCGAACCGGTTTGACCGGTCAGCGAGTTGACACGCTGAGTCGACTCAGCCGAGTCGCCGAGTTGCCGGCGAGTCAACCGGCGAGTCACCGGCGACGGTGGCTTACCGGAAAGGTCACCGGCGTCGGCGGAGCACGGAGGCGATACGGCGGCGGCACGGCGGCGGCACGGCGGAGACGGCGGCTCCGGCGAACGGCGACCAGCAACGGTGGCGCGTGGGCCTCACGCGCGGCTGCTCCAGTGACTTGCGGCGGCGCGTGAATCTCACGCGCGTGAATTGCGGCGGCGCGTCGCGGCGGATCTCGGGCTGATCTTCCTGCTTCTGACTCGTCTCGACGTCCCGAACACGATGGTGGCCTTGGATTTGTGAAAAAACCACACGGTTAGAGAGATACGATCAATTTTCTAAACGGATTTAATATAACACGCGGCCACGACGGTTTTCAATGGGTACCTTCGACGATTTCCGGGGGTGAGGTGTCCGATCTCGACTTTCGCGATAGTGGCTGAGGCTGATCGGTTCTAGATCTCCCAGACGGTACAGTTTCTGCAGAGGTTCAACGTGTATAAGCTTTTCTGGAAAAAAAATGAGGTAAGACTCTAATTTATAGAAAGGTACCTAGGGTTTCCAGCAGGTTTGATTGGCTTTGCTGGGCCCTAGGATTTGGGTCGTTACAAACTTCTTCATCATAACTCCTATGATATTGATTCAACTTCAGCGTGATTCTACACTGATTTATGAGTCCAAATCAAGCTTCTTATATCGTGATTCATTCTGGTTTGATTAGAATCAAGAAGAAATTGTCAAATCTCCAAACAGGGCAAACTGGAATCACTTCGGTTAAAAGTGGGATAACTTCTTCATCATAACTACAATGATATTGATTCAACTTCTGGATGACTCTGCACTGATTTATGAGTCCAAATCAAGCTTCTTACATCTTGATTCTTTCTGGTTTGATTAGAATCAAGAAGAAATTGCCAAATCTCCAAACAGGGCAAACGGGAATCACTTCGGTTAAAAGTGGGATAACTTCTTCATCATAACTCCAATGATATTGATTCAACTTCAGGATGATTCTGAACTTATTTATGAGTCCAAATCAAGCTTCTTACATCTTGATTCATTCTGTTTTGATTAGAATCAAGAAGAAATTGCGAAATCTCAAAACAGGGTAAACTGGAGTCACTTCGGTTAAAAGTGGGATAACTTCTTCATCATAACTCCTATGATCTTCATTCTAATTCAGGGTGATTCTAAACTGATTTATGAGTCCAAATCAAGCTTCTTACATCGTGATTCATTATGGTTTTATTTATATCAAGAAAAAATTGCCAAATCTCCAAACAGGGTAAACTGGAATCACTTCGGTTAAAAGTGGGATAACTTCTTCATCATAAGTCCAATGATATTGATTCAACTTCAGGATGATTCTGCACTGATTTATGAGTCCAAATAAAGCTTCTTACATCTTTATTCATTCTGGTTTTGATTAGAATCAAGAAGAAATTGTCAAATCTCCAAAAAAGGTAAATTGGAGTTACTTCGGTTAAAAGTGGGATAACTTATTCATCATAACTCCTATGATATTGATTCAACTTCAGGGTGATTCTAGACTGATTTATGAGTCCAAATAAAGCTTCTTACATCTTGATTCATTCTGGTTTGATTAGAATGAGGAAGAAATTGCCAAATCTCCAAACAGGGTAAACTGGAATCACTTCGGTTAAAAGTGGAATAACTTCTTTATCATAATTCCAGTGATATTGATTCAACTTCAGGATGATTCTGCACTGATTTATGAGTCCAAATCAAGCTTCTTACATCTTGATTCATTATGGTTTGATTAGAATCAAGAAGAAATTGTCAAATCTCCAAACAGGGCAAACTGGAATCACTTCGGTTAAAAGTGGGATAACTTCTTCATCATAACTCCAATGATATTGATTCAACTTCAGGATGATTCTGCACTGATTTATGAGTCTAAATCAAGCTTCTTACATCGTGATTCATTCTGGTTTTATTAGTATCAAGAAGAAATTGCCAAATCTCCAAACAAGGCAAACTGGAATCACTTTGGTTAAAAGTGGGATAACCAAATTGTAACGCTCGCATTTTTAGTTTAACTTAATAAATAATAATCCTCCTGAAAACTTCACTTTATTACTTCGCATAGTCAATGTAACACCATAAATCCATAAATAGAATAAAATCCGGGAAAAATAACCATAAACATAAAACCATAAGTCTGAAAAGAAAAACACCCAAAACACCGATCTGAAATGAATCACTCCTCCTCAGCAGTCTCACCTCAAAGGGAAGAAAGAGGGGTGAGCAACAGGGGAGTCACTCAGTGAGGTATGGGGTGCTAAACCCGAAGTCCATGGACCCGGTCATAATATTCTGAATAAATATAATTTAATTCTAACACGTAACAAACACGGTACCTAAAGTACCCAAAGATCAAACAATGGTCCTAGCGAGATACACACCCGCTGCCCACTAACAGGCCAAAAACAACAACGCCGAATACGTGCTCGGTAACACACGCCCGAAGACGATTTATCGACCTACAGTCGGGGCAACAACAGGTCGACTATATTGTGCCACAACATCTCACAAAACAACGCCGAATATGTGCTCGGTAACACACGCCCGAAGACGATTTATCGACCTACAGCCGTGGCAACAACAGGTCGACTATGCTGTGCCACAGCATCTCACAAAACATACTGGTCACAAACCGCTCTACAGAAGTACGTCTCTGTAGTCGACCACAACCTTTCACCTCAATTCTCAACAGATATATATATATATATATATATATATATATATATTTAATAACAATTATCAAAGAACAAGCAATGTTGAATCCTCTAACATCTTATATCCGGTTTAACAGATAACCTAATAACTAAACAAGCAAACTCTAATAGACTCAATTCACGAAGACGGAACATATTAGAAATAAATTATGTTTATTCAAAATCCTAAGCCGTGTACAAGAAGTTTGGGAATAGCCCTCACCTTAGTAATGAGGGAAAAGTGTTGTCTCTGAACTCCAGCTACTCAAATAGACTCCAAATCTGAAATCAGGGCGAAAAATCGAGTCAGTATGCCCTTCGAACGGTCAAACACGGATAACCGGTGGTCTGGTCAAAAAGTCAACCCGAAGGTCAAAGGTCAACCCGGTCAACTCTGACCCAAGCGGTCAACCCTTGACCAAATTGAAATCGAATTGAACCAACAGGTTTTCCTTAACCGGATTCGATTTCAATTGGACCAGATTTAAATCAATTTCAACCCGGTTTAATCCTAACCAAAAATCAATTTTCAATAACCAATCAAAACCGGAAATCAATTTAAACCGAACCGGTTTGACCGGTCAGCGAGTTGACACGCTGAGTCGACTCAGCCGAGTCGCCGAGTTGCCGGCGAGTCAACCGGCGAGTCACCGGCGATGGTGGCTTACCGGAAAGGTCACCGGCGTCGGCGGAGCACGGAGGCGATACGGTGGCGGCACAGCGGCGGCACGGCGGAGACGGCGGCTCCGGCAAACGGCGACCGGCAACGGTGGCGCGTGGGCCTCACGCGCGGCTGCTCCAGTGACTTGCGGCGGCGCGTGAATCTCACGCGCGTGAATTGCGGCGGCGCGTCGCGGCGGATCTCGGGCTGATCTTCCTGCTTCTGACTCGTCTCGACGTCCCGAACACGATGGTGACCTTGGATTTGTGAAAAACCACACGGTTAGAGAGATACGATCAATTTTCTAAAACGGATTTAATATAACACGCGGCCACGACGGTTTTCAATGGGTACCTTCGACGATTTCCGGGGGTGGGGTGTCCGATCTCGACTTTCGCGATAGTGGCTGAGGCTGATCGGTTCTAGATCTCCCAGACGGTACAGTTTCTGCAGAGGTTCAACGTGTATAAGCTTTTCTGGAAAAAAAATGAGGTAAGACTCTAATTTATAGAAAGGTACCTAGGGTTTCCAGCAGGTTTGATTGGCTTTGCTGGGCCCTAGGATTTGGGTCGTTACAAACTTCTTCATCATAACTCCTATGATATTGATTCAACTTCAGCGTGATTCTACACTGATTTATGAGTCCAAATCAAGCTTCTTACATCGTGATTCATTCTGGTTTGATTAGAATCAAGAAGAAATTGTCAAATCTCCAAACAGGGTAAACTGGAATCACTTCGGTTAAAAGTGGAATAACTTCTTTATCATAATTCCAATGATATTGATTCAACTTCAGGATGATTTTGCACTGGTTTATGAGACCAAATCAAGCTTCTTACATCTTGATTCATTCTGGTTTGATTAGAATCAAGAAGAAATTGCCAAATCTCCAAACAGGGCAAACTGGAATCACTTCGGTTAAAAGTGGGATAACTTCTTCATCATAACTCCAATGATATTGATTCAACTTCAGGATGATTCTGAACTGATTTATGAGTCCAAATCAAAGATTCTTACATCTTGATTCATTCTGGTTTTATTAGAATCAAGAAGAAATTGCCAAATCTCCAAACAGGGTAAACTGGAGTCACTTCGGTTAAAAGTGGGATAACTTCTTCATCATAACTCCTATGATCTTGATTCAACTTCAGGGTGATTCTACACTGATTTATGAGTCCAAATCAAGCTTCTTACATCGTGATTCATTCTGGTTTTATTAGTATCAAGAAGAAATTGCCAAATCTCCAAACAGGCAAACTGGAATCACTTCGGTTAAAAGTGGGATAACTTCTTCATCATAACTCCTATGATATTGATTCAACTTCAGGGTGATTCTACACTGATTTATGAGTCCAAATCAAGCTTCTTACATCGTGATTCATTCTGGTTTGATTAGAATCAAGAAGAAATTGCCAAATCTCCAAACAGGACAAACTGGAATCACTTCGGTTAAAAGTGGGATAACTTCTTCATCATAACTCCAATGATATTGATTCAACTTCAGGATGATTCTCACTGATTTATGAGTCCAAATCAAGCTTCTTACATCTTGATTCATTCTGGTTTGATTAGAATCAAGAAGAAATTGCCAAATCTCCAAAAGGTAAATTGGAGTCACTTCGGTTAAAAGTGGGATAACTTATTCATCATAACTCCTATGATCTTGATTCAACTTCAGGGTGATTCTACACTGATTTATGAGTCCAAATCAAGCTTCTTACATCGTGATTCATTCTGGTTTTATTAGTATCAAGAAGAAATTGCCAACTCTCCAAACAGGACAAACTGGAATCACTTCGGTTAAAAGTGGGATAACTTCTTCATCATAACTCCTATGATCTTGATTCAACTTCAGGGTGATTCTACACTGATTTATGAGTCCAAATCAATCTTCTTACATCGTGATTCATTCTGGTTTTATTAGTATCAAGAAGAAATTGCCAAATCTCCAAACAGGGTAAACTGGAATCACTTCGGTTAAAAGTGGGATAACTTCTTCATCATAACTCCTATGATATTGATTCAACTTCAGGGTGATTATCCACTGATTTATGAGTCCAAATCAAGATTCTTACATCTTGATTCATTATGGTTTGATTAGAATCAAGAAGAAATTGCCAACTCTCCAAACAGGGCAAACTGGAATCACTTCGGTTAAAAGTGGGATAACTTCTTCATCATAACTCCTATGATCTTGATTCAACTTCAGGGTGATTCTACACTGATTTATGAGTCCAAATAAAGCTTCTTACATCGTGATTCATTCTGGTTTTATTAGTATCAAGAAGAAATTGCCAAATCTCCAAACAGGGTAAACTGGAATCACTTCGGTTAAAAGTGGGATAACTTCTTCATCATAACTCCTATGATCTTGATTCAACTTCAGGGTGATTCTACACTGATTTATGAGTCCAAATCAAGCTTCTTACATCGTGATTCATTCTGGTTTTATTAGTATCAAGAAGAAATTGCCAAATCTCCAAACAAGGCAAACTGGAATCACTTCGGTTAAAAGTGGGATAACTTCTTCATCATAACTCCAATGATATTGATTCAACTTCAGGGTGATTCTACACTGATTTATGAGTCCAAATCAAGCTTCTTACATCGTGATTCATTCTGGTTTTATTAGAATCAAGAAGAAATTGCCAAATCTCCAAACAGGGTAAACTGGAATCACTTCGGTTAAAAGTGGGATAACTTCTTCATCATAACTCCAATGATATTGATTCAACTTCAGGATGATTCTACACTGATTTATGAGTCCAAATCAAGCTTCTTACATCGTGATTCATTCTGGTTTGATTAGAATCAAGAAGAAATTGCCAAATCTCCAAACAGGGCAAACTGGAATCACTTCGGTTAAAAGTGGGATAACTTCTTCATCATAACTCCTATGATATTGATTCAACTTCAGGGTGATTCTACACTGATTTATGAGTCCAAATCAAGCTTCTTACATCGTGATTCATTCTGGTTTTATTAGTATCAAGAAGAAATTGCCAAATCTCCAAACAGGGTAAACTGGAATCACTTCGGTTAAAAGTGGGATAACTTCTTCATCATAACTCCTATGATCTTGATTCAACTTCAGGGTGATTCTACACTGATTTATGAGTCCAAATCAAGCTTCTTACATCGTGATTCATTCTGGTTTTATTAGTATCAAGAAGAAATTTCCAAATCTCCAAACAGGGCAAACTGGAATCACTTCGGTTAAAAGTGGGATAACTTCTTCATCATAACTCCTATGATCTTGATTCAACTTCAGGGTGATTCTACACTGATTTATGAGTCCAAATCAAGCTTCTTACATCGTGATTCATTCTGGTTTTATTAGTATCAAGAAGAAATTGCCAAATCTCCAAACAGGGCAAACTGGAATCACTTCGGTTAAAAGTGGGATAACTTCTTCATCATAACTCCAATGATATTGATTCAACTTCAGGGTGATTCTACACTGATTTATGAGTCCAAATCAAGCTTCTTACATCGTGATTCATTCTGGTTTTGATTAGAATCAAGAAGAAATTGTCAAATCTCCAAAAAAGTAAATTGGAGTTACTTCGGTTAAAAGTGGGATAACTTATTCATCATAACTCCTATGATATTGATTCAACTTCAGGGTGATTCTACACTGATTTATGAGTCCAAATCAAGCTTCTTACATCGTGATTCATTCTGGTTTGATTAGAATCAAGAAGAAATTGCCAAATCTCCAAACAGGGTAAACTGGAATCACTTCGGTTAAAAGTGGAATAACTTCTTCATCATAATTCCAATGATATTGATTCAACTTCAGGATGATTCTGCACTGATTTATGAGTCCAAATCAATCTTCTTACATCTTGATTCATTCTGGTTTGATTAGAATCAAGAAGAAATTCCCAAATCTCCAAACAGGGCAAACTGGAATCACTTCAGTTAAAAGTGGGATAACTTCTTCATCATAACTCCAGTGATATTGATTCAACTTCAGGATGATTCTGCACTGATTTATGAGTCCAAATCAAGCTTCTTACATCTTGATTCATTCTGGTTTTGATTAGAATCAAGAAGAAATTGCCAAATCTCCAAACAGGTAAACTGGAATCACTTCGGTTAAAAGTGGGATAACTTCTTCATCATAACTCCTATGATCTTGATTCAACTTCAGGGTGATTCTACACTGATTTATGAGTCCAAATCAAGCTTCTTACATCGTGATTCATTCTGGTTTTATTAGTATCAAGAAGAAATTGCCAAATCTCCAAACAGGGCAAACTGGAATCACTTCGGTTAAAAGTGGGATAACTTCTTCATCATAACTCCTATGATATTGATTCAACTTCAGGGTGATTCTACACTGATTTATGAGTCCAAATCAAGCTTCTTACATCGTGATTCATTCTGGTTTTATTAGTATCAAGAAGAAATTGCCAAATCTCCAAACAGGGCAAACTGGAATCACTTCGGTTAAAAGTGGGATAACTTCTTCATCATAACTCCTATGATCTTGATTCAACTTCAGGGTGATTCTACACTGATTTATGAGTCCAAATCAAGCTTCTTACATCGTGATTCATTCTGGTTTTATTAGTATCAAGAAGAAATTGCCAAATCTCCAAACAGGGCAAACTGGAATCACTTCGGTTAAAAGTGGGATAACTTCTTCATCATAACTCCTATGATATTGATTCAACTTCAGGGTGATTCTACACTGATTTATGAGTCCAAATCAAGCTTCTTACATCGTGATTCATTCTGGTTTTATTAGTATCAAGAAGAAATTGCCAAATCTCCAAACAGGGCAAACTGGAATCACTTCGGTTAAAAGTGGGATAACTTCTTCATCATAACTCCAATGATATTGATTCAACTTCAGGATGATTCTACACTGATTTATGAGTCCAAATCAAGCTTCTTACATCGTGATTCATTCTGGTTTTATTAGTATCAAGAAGAAATTGCCAAATCTCCAAACAGGGTAAACTGGAATCACTTCGGTTAAAAGTGGGATAACTTCTTCATCATAACTCCTATGATATTGATTCAACTTCAGGGTGATTCTACACTGATTTATGAGTCCAAATCAAGCTTCTTACATCGTGATTCATTCTGGTTTATTAGTATCAAGAAGAAATTGCCAAATCTCCAAACAGGGTAAACTGGAATCACTTCGGTTAAAAGTGGGATAACTTCTTCATCATAACTCCAATGATATTGATTCAACTTCAGGGTGATTCTACACTGATTTATGAGTCCAAATCAAGCTTCTTACATCTTGATTCATTCTGGTTTTATTAGTATCAAGAAGAAATTGCCAAATCTCCAAACAGGGCAAACTGGAATCACTTCGGTTAAAAGTGGGATAACTTCTTCATCATAACTCCTATGATCTTGATTCAACTTCAGGGTGATTCTACACTGATTTATGAGTCCAAATCAAGCTTCTTACATCGTGATTCATTCTGGTTTTATTAGTATCAAGAAGAAATTGCCAAATCTCCAAACAGGGCAAACTGGAATCACTTCGGTTAAAAGTGGGATAACTTCTTCATCATAACTCCAATGATATTGATTCAACTTCAGGGTGATTCTACACTGATTTATGAGTCCAAATCAAGCTTCTTACATCGTGATTCATTCTGGTTTTATTAGTATCAAGAAGAAATTGCCAAATCTCCAAACAGGGCAAACTGGAATCACTTCGGTTAAAAGTGGGATAACTTCTTCATCATAACTCCAATGATATTGATTCAACTTCAGGGTGATTCTACACTGATTTATGAGTCCAAATCAAGCTTCTTACATCGTGATTCATTCTGGTTTTATTAGTATCAAGAAGAAATTGCCAAATCTCCAAACAGGGTAAACTGGAATCACTTCGGTTAAAAGTGGGATAACTTCTTCATCATAACTCCTATGATCTTGATTCAACTTCAGGGTGATTCTACACTGATTTATGAGTCCAAATCAAGCTTCTTACATCGTGATTCATTCTGGTTTTATTAGTATCAAGAAGAAATTGCCAAATCTCCAAACAGGGCAAACTGGAATCACTTCGGTTAAAAGTGGGATAACTTCTTCATCATAACTCCAATGATATTGATTCAACTTCAGGGTGATTCTACACTGATTTATGAGTCCAAATCAAGCTTCTTACATCGTGATTCATTCTGGTTTTATTAGTATCAAGAAGAAATTGCCAAATCTCCAAACAGGGCAAACTGGAATCACTTCGGTTAAAAGTGGATAACTTCTTCATCATAACTCCAATGATATTGATTCAACTTCAGGGTGATTCTACACTGATTTATGAGTCCAAATCAAGCTTCTTACATCGTGATTCATTCTGGTTTTATTAGTATCAAGAAGAAATTGCCAAATCTCCAAACAGGGCAAACTGGAATCACTTCGGTTAAAAGTGGGATAACTTCTTCATCATAACTCCTATGATATTGATTCAACTTCAGGGTGATTCTACACTGATTTATGAGTCCAAATCAAGCTTCTTACATCGTGATTCATTCTGGTTTTATTAGTATCAAGAAGAAATTGCCAAATCTCCAAACAGGGTAAACTGGAATCACTTCGGTTAAAAGTGGGATAACTTCTTCATCATAACTCCTATGATATTGATTCAACTTCAGGGTGATTCTACACTGATTTATGAGTCCAAATCAAGCTTCTTACATCGTGATTCATTCTGGTTTTATTAGTATCAAGAAGAAATTGCCAAATCTCCAAACAGGGCAAACTGGAATCACTTCGGTTAAAAGTGGGATAACTTCTTCATCATAACTCCAATGATATTGATTCAACTTCAGGGTGATTCTACACTGATTTATGAGTCCAAATCAAGCTTCTTACATCGTGATTCATTCTGGTTTTATTAGTATCAAGAAGAAATTGCCAAATCTCCAAACAGGGCAAACTGGAATCACTTCGGTTAAAAGTGGGATAACTTCTTCATCATAACTCCAATGATATTGATTCAACTTCAGGGTGATTCTACACTGATTTATGAGTCCAAATCAAGCTTCTTACATCGTGATTCATTCTGGTTTTATTAGTATCAAGAAGAAATTGCCAAATCTCCAAACAGGGTAAACTGGAATCACTTCGGTTAAAAGTGGGATAACTTCTTCATCATAACTCCAATGATATTGATTCAACTTCAGGGTGATTCTACACTGATTTATGAGTCCAAATCAAGCTTCTTACATCGTGATTCATTCTGGTTTTATTAGTATCAAGAAGAAATTGCCAAATCTCCAAACAGGGCAAACTGGAATCACTTCGGTTAAAAGTGGGATAACTTCTTCATCATAACTCCAATGATATTGATTCAACTTCAGGGTGATTCTACACTGATTTATGAGTCCAAATCAAGCTTCTTACATCGTGATTCATTCTGGTTTTATTAGTATCAAGAAGAAATTGCCAAATCTCCAAACAGGGCAAACTGGAATCACTTCGGTTAAAAGTGGGATAACTTCTTCATCATAACTCCTATGATATTGATTCAACTTCAGGGTGATTCTACACTGATTTATGAGTCCAAATCAAGCTTCTTACATCGTGATTCATTCTGGTTTTATTAGTATCAAGAAGAAATTGCCAAATCTCCAAACAGGGCAAACTGGAATCACTTCGGTTAAAAGTGGGATAACTTCTTCATCATAACTCCTATGATATTGATTCAACTTCAGGGTGATTCTACACTGATTTATGAGTCCAAATCAAGCTTCTTACATCGTGATTCATTCTGGTTTTATTAGTATCAAGAAGAAATTGCCAAATCTCCAAACAGGGCAAACTGGAATCACTTCGGTTAAAAGTGGGATAACTTCTTCATCATAACTCCAATGATATTGATTCAACTTCAGGGTGATTCTACACTGATTATGAGTCCAAATCAAGCTTCTTACATCGTGATTCATTCTGGTTTTATTAGTATCAAGAATAAATTGCCAAATCTCCAAACAGGGCAAACTGGAATCACTTCGGTTAAAAGTGGGATAACTTCTTCATCATAACTCCAATGATATTGATTCAACTTCAGGGTGATTCTACACTGATTTATGAGTCCAAATCAAGCTTCTTACATCGTGATTCATTCTGGTTTTATTAGTATCAAGAAGAAATTGCCAAATCTCCAAACAGGGTAAACTGGAATCACTTCGGTTAAAAGTGGGATAACTTCTTCATCATAACTCCTATGATATTGATTCAACTTCAGGGTGATTCTACACTGATTTATGAGTCCAAATCAAGCTTCTTACATCGTGATTCATTCTGGTTTTATTAGTATCAAGAAGAAATTGCCAAATCTCCAAACAGGGCAAACTGGAATCACTTCGGTTAAAAGTGGGATAACTTCTTCATCATAACTCCAATGATATTGATTCAACTTCAGGGTGATTCTACACTGATTTATGAGTCCAAATCAAGCTTCTTACATCGTGATTCATTCTGGTTTTATTAGTATCAAGAAGAAATTGCCAAATCTCCAAACAGGGTAAACTGGAATCACTTCGGTTAAAAGTGGGATAACTTCTTCATCATAACTCCTATGATCTTGATTCAACTTCAGGGTGATTCTACACTGATTTATGAGTCCAAATCAAGCTTCTTACATCGTGATTCATTCTGGTTTTATTAGTATCAAGAAGAAATTGCCAAATCTCCAAACAGGGCAAACTGGAATCACTTCGGTTAAAAGTGGGATAACTTCTTCATCATAACTCCTATGATCTTGATTCAACTTCAGGGTGATTCTACACTGATTTATGAGTCCAAATCAAGCTTCTTACATCGTGATTCATTCTGGTTTTATTAGTATCAAGAAGAAATTGCCAAATCTCCAAACAGGGCAAACTGGAATCACTTCGGTTAAAAGTGGGATAACTTCTTCATCATAACTCCAATGATATTGATTCAACTTCAGGGTGATTCTACACTGATTTATGAGTCCAAATCAAGCTTCTTACATCGTGATTCATTCTGGTTTATTAGTATCAAGAAGAAATTGCCAAATCTCCAAACAGGGCAAACTGGAATCACTTCGGTTAAAAGTGGGATAACTTCTTCATCATAACTCCTATGATCTTGATTCAACTTCAGGGTGATTCTACACTGATTTATGAGTCCAAATCAAGCTTCTTACATCGTGATTCATTCTGGTTTTATTAGTATCAAGAAGAAATTGCCAAATCTCCAAACAGGGCAAACTGGAATCACTTCGGTTAAAAGTGGGATAACTTCTTCATCATAACTCCAATGATATTGATTCAACTTCAGGGTGATTCTACACTGATTTATGAGTCCAAATCAAGCTTCTTACATCGTGATTCATTCTGGTTTTGATTAGTATCAAGAAGAAATTGCCAAATCTCCAAACAGGGCAAACTGGAATCACTTCGGTTAAAAGTGGGATAACTTCTTCATCATAACTCCAATGATATTGATTCAACTTCAGGATGATTCTACACTGATTTATGAGTCCAAATCAAGCTTCTTACATCTTGATTCATTCTGGTTTTATTAGTATCAAGAAGAAATTGCCAAATCTCCAAACATGGCAAACTGGAATCACTTCGGTTAAAAGTGGGATAACTTCTTCATCATAACTCCTATGATCTTGATTCAACTTCAGGGTGATTCTACACTGATTTATGAGTCCAAATCAAGCTTCTTACATCGTGATTCATTCTGGTTTTATTAGTATCAAGAAGAAATTGCCAAATCTCCAAACAGGGCAAACTGGAATCACTTCGGTTAAAAGTGGGATAACTTCTTCATCATAACTCCTATGATATTGATTCAACTTCAGGGTGATTCTACACTGATTTATGAGTCCAAATCAAGCTTCTTACATCGTGATTCATTCTGGTTTGATTAGTATCAAGAAGAAATTGTCAAATCTCCAAACAGGGCAAACTGGAATCACTTCGGTTAAAAGTGGGATAACTTCTTCATCATAACTCCTATGATATTGATTCAACTTCAGGGTGATTCTACACTGATTTATGAGTCCAAATCAAGCTTCTTACATCGTGATTCATTCTGGTTTTATTAGTATCAAGAAGAAATTGCCAAATCTCCAAACAGGGCAAACTGGAATCACTTCGGTTAAAAGTGGGATAACTTCTTCATCATAACTCCAATGATCTTGATTCAACTTCAGGGTGATTCTACACTGATTTATGAGTCCAAATCAAGCTTCTTACATCGTGATTCATTCTGGTTTTATTAGTATCAAGAAGAAATTGCCAAATCTCCAAACAGGGCAAACTGGAATCACTTCGGTTAAAAGTGGGATAACTTCTTCATCATAACTCCAATGATATTGATTCAACTTCAGGGTGATTCTACACTGATTTATGAGTCCAAATCAAGCTTCTTACATCGTGATTCATTCTGGTTTGATTAGTATCAAGAAGAAATTGCCAAATCTCCAAACAGGGTAAACTGGAATCACTTCGGTTAAAAGTGGGATAACTTCTTCATCATAACTCCAATGATATTGATTCAACTTCAGGGTGATTCTACACTGATTATGAGTCCAAATCAAGCTTCTTACATCGTGATTCATTCTGGTTTATTAGTATCAAGAAGAAATTGCCAAATCTCCAAACAGGGTAAACTGGAATCACTTCGGTTAAAAGTGGGATAACTTCTTCATCATAACTCCAATGATATTGATTCAACTTCAGGGTGATTCTACACTGATTATGAGTCCAAATCAAGCTTCTTACATCGTGATTCATTCTGGTTTTATTAGTATCAAGAAGAAATTGCCAAATCTCCAAACAGGGCAAACTGGAATCACTTCGGTTAAAAGTGGGATAACTTCTTCATCATAACTCCAATGATATTGATTCAACTTCAGGATGATTCTACACTGATTTATGAGTCCAAATCAAGCTTCTTACATCTTGATTCATTCTGGTTTGATTAGAATCAAGAAGAAATTGCCAAATCTCCAAACAGGGCAAACTGGAATCACTTCGGTTAAAAGTGGGATAACTTCTTCATCATAACTCCAATGATATTGATTCAACTTCAGGATGATTCTACACTGATTTATGAGTCCAAATCAAGCTTCTTACATCGTGATTCATTCTGGTTTTATTAGTATCAAGAAGAAATTGCCAAATCTCCAAACAGGGCAAACTGGAATCACTTCGGTTAAAAGTGGGATAACTTCTTCATCATAACTCCTATGATCTTGATTCAACTTCAGGGTGATTCTACACTGATTTATGAGTCCAAATCAAGCTTCTTACATCGTGATTCATTCTGGTTTTATTAGTATCAAGAAGAAATTGCCAAATCTCCAAACAGGGCAAACTGGAATCACTTCGGTTAAAAGTGGGATAACTTCTTCATCATAACTCCAATGATATTGATTCAACTTCAGGGTGATTCTACACTGATTTATGAGTCCAAATCAAGCTTCTTACATCGTGATTCATTCTGGTTTTATTAGTATCAAGAAGAAATTGCCAAATCTCCAAACAGGGCAAACTGGAATCACTTCGGTTTAAAAGTGGGATAACTTCTTCATCATAACTCCAATGATATTGATTCAACTTCAGGATGATTCTACACTGATTTATGAGTCCAAATCAAGCTTCTTACATCGTGATTCATTCTGGTTTTATTAGTATCAAGAAGAAATTGCCAAATCTCCAAACAGGGCAAACTGGAATCACTTCGGTTAAAAGTGGGATAACTTCTTCATCATAACTCCAATGATATTGATTCAACTTCAGGGTGATTCTACACTGATTTATGAGTCCAAATCAAGCTTCTTACATCGTGATTCATTCTGGTTTTATTAGTATCAAGAAGAAATTGCCAAATCTCCAAACAGGGCAAACTGGAATCACTTCGGTTAAAAGTGGGATAACTTCTTCATCATAACTCCAATGATATTGATTCAACTTCAGGGTGATTCTACACTGATTTATGAGTCCAAATCAAGCTTCTTACATCGTGATTCATTCTGGTTTTATTAGTATCAAGAAGAAATTGCCAAATCTCCAAACAGGGCAAACTGGAATCACTTCGGTTAAAAGTGGGATAACTTCTTCATCATAACTCCAATGATCTTGATTCAACTTCAGGGTGATTCTACACTGATTATGAGTCCAAATCAAGCTTCTTACATCGTGATTCATTCTGGTTTTATTAGTATCAAGAAGAAATTGCCAAATCTCCAAACAGGGCAAACTGGAATCACTTCGGTTAAAAGTGGGATAACTTCTTCATCATAACTCCAATGATATTGATTCAACTTCAGGGTGATTCTACACTGATTTATGAGTCCAAATCAAGCTTCTTACATCGTGATTCATTCTGGTTTTATTAGTATCAAGAAGAAATTGCCAAATCTCCAAACAGGGCAAACTGGAATCACTTCGGTTAAAAGTGGGATAACTTCTTCATCATAACTCCAATGATATTGATTCAACTTCAGGGTGATTCTACACTGATTTATGAGTCCAAATCAAGCTTCTTACATCGTGATTCATTCTGGTTTATTAGTATCAAGAAGAAATTGCCAAATCTCCAAACAGGTAAACTGGAATCACTTCGGTTAAAAGTGGGATAACTTCTTCATCATAACTCCAATGATATTGATTCAACTTCAGGGTGATTCTACACTGATTTATGAGTCAAATCAAGTTCTTACATCGTGATTCATTCTGGTTTATTTAGTATCAAGAAGAAATTGCCAAATCTCCAAACAGGGCAAACTGGAATCACTTCGGTTAAAAGTGGGATAACTTCTTCATCATAACTCCTATGATCTTGATTCAACTTCAGGGTGATTCTACACTGATTTATGAGTCCAAATCAAGCTTCTTACATCGTGATTCATTCTGGTTTTATTAGTATCAAGAAGAAATTGCCAAATCTCCAAACAGGCAAACTGGAATCACTTCGGTTAAAAGTGGGATAACTTCTTCATCATAACTCCAATGATATTGATTCAACTTCAGGGTGATTCTACACTGATTTATGAGTCCAAATCAAGCTTCTTACATCGTGATTCATTCTGGTTTTATTAGTATCAAGAAGAAATTGCCAAATCTCCAAACAGGGCAAACTGGAATCACTTCGGTTAAAAGTGGGATAACTTCTTCATCATAACTCCAATGATCTTGATTCAACTTCAGGGTGATTCTACACTGATTTATGAGTCCAAATCAAGCTTCTTACATCGTGATTCATTCTGGTTTTATTAGTATCAAGAAGAAATTGCCAAATCTCCAAACAGGGCAAACTGGAATCACTTCGGTTAAAAGTGGGATAACTTCTTCATCATAACTCCAATGATATTGATTCAACTTCAGGGTGATTCTACACTGATTATGAGTCCAAATCAAGCTTCTTACATCGTGATTCATTCTGGTTTTATTTGTATCAAGAAGAAATTGCCAAATCTCCAAACAGGGCAAACTGGAATCACTTCGGTTAAAAGTGGGATAACTTCTTCATCATAACTCCAATGATATTGATTCAACTTCAGGGTGATTCTACACTGATTATGAGTCCAAATCAAGCTTCTTACATCGTGATTCATTCTGGTTTATTAGTATCAAGAAGAAATTGCCAAATCTCCAAACAGGGCAAACTGGAATCACTTCGGTTAAAAGTGGGATAACTTCTTCATCATAACTCCAATGATATTGATTCAACTTCAGGGTGATTCTACACTGATTTATGAGTCCAAATCAAGCTTCTTACATCGTGATTCATTCTGGTTTTATTAGTATCAAGAAGAAATTGCCAAATCTCCAAACAGGGCAAACTGGAATCACTTCGGTTAAAAGTGGGATAACTTCTTCATCATAAGTCCAATGATATTGATTCAACTTCAGGGATGATTCTACACTGATTTATGAGTCCAAATCAAGTTCTTACATCGTGATTCATTCTGGTTTTATTAGTATCAAGAAGAAATTGCCAAATCTCCAAACAGGGCAAACTGGAATCACTTCGGTTAAAAGTGGGATAACTTCTTCATCATAACTCCTATGATATTGATTCAACTTCAGGTGATTCTACACTGATTTATGAGTCCAAATCAAGCTTCTTACATCGTGATTCATTCTGGTTTTATTGTATCAAGAAGAAATTGCCAAATCTCCAAACAGGGCAAACTGGAATCACTTCGGTTAAAAGTGGGATAACTTCTTCATCATAACTCCAATGATATTTGATTCAACTTCAGGTGATTCTACACTGATTTATGAGTCCAAATCAAGCTTCTTACATCGTGATTCATTCTGGTTTTATTATATCAAGAATAAATTGCCAAATCTCCAAACAGGGTAAACTGGAATCACTACGGTTAAAAGTGGGATAACTTCTTTCATCATAACTCCTATGATCTTGATTCAACTTCAGGGTGATTCTACACTGATTTATGAGTCCAAATCAAGCTTCTTACTCGTGATTCATTCTGGTTTTATTAGTATCAAGAAGAAATTGCCAAATCTCCAAACAGGCAAACTGGAATCACTTTCGGTTAAAAGTGGATAACTTCTTCATCATAACTCCAATGATATTGATTCAACTTCAGGATGATTCTACACTGATTTATGAAGTCCAATCAAGCTTCTTACATCGTGATTCATTCTGGTTTTATTAGTATCAAGAGAAATTTCCCAAATCTCCAAACAGGAAAACTGGAATCACTTCGGTTAAAAGTGGGATAACTCTTCATCATAAAGTCCAATGATATTTGATTCAACTTCAGGGTGATTCTACACTGATTTATGAGTCCAAATCAAGCTTCTTACATCGTGATTCATTCTGGTTTTATTAGTATCAAGAAGAAATTGCCAAATCTCCAAACAGGGCAAACTGGAATCACTTCGGTTAAAAGTGGGATAACTTCTTCATCATAACTCCTATGATATTGATTCAACTTCAGGATGATTCTGCACTGATT
>CAJHQP010006702.1:0-36640 GCA_905132765.1 Moricandia arvensis | reverse complement strand
AGAAGTTTGGGCGTACGGACAAGAAAGGTAAACTTTCTTAATCTAAGGTATTTGGTTGCTCTAGCTTATGTTCACATTGACGATGCTGCAAGAAGTAAACTGACTCAAAGTCTAGCACAGAAGTGTTAACTTCATCGGTTATGGTGACACGGATGTTTGGTTACCGGTTTTGGGATGATGAAAATCGAGAAGATCATCCGCAGCAAGAATGTTTGTGTTCAACGAGAAGCGTTGTTGATCAAGGATAAGCTAGATGAGAAGCTCGGAGAGGAAAGAGCCAGATAGTTGTTGACCCTAGTGTGATATCGTGACAGCCGGAGTTGCCGACAGGATACAAGCAACAGACCGAAAGAAGAAATCTCGTCAGGAATGAGAGTGGTGAGCGCTGGATGAGGAGATGATGATATCCGAAAGTGGTCCCACATACCCAGTCACGGGAGTGTACGACGGTCAGACGTAGAGTCCATCAGAAAGCCTGTAAGATTTTACTCATCGCTCACTATATTCTGCTTCAAGATAGAGGCGAGCCTGAATGTTATGAGGAGGCTATGCAAGTGATGAGTCGATCAAGTGGGAGCTTGCACAGAACGGACGAGATGATTCGTCTGTGTATCAAATCACACGTGGAGTTAGCAGATTTGCCTAAGGAGAAAAGGCACTGCATAACAAGTGGGTCTACTACGACATAAAAGAAGAACCTGTATGGAGTAAGCGCTAATAAATAGCGAGGCTGTTGTGAAGATCCACAAAAAGAGGCGTTGACTACACTGAAATCTCTCCCCTGTAGTCAAGATGGTGACCGCATCAGAACGGTGCTTGCTGGTAAGCAAAAGAGGATTTGCATCTTCAGTCATGGATGTGAAAGACGGCATTTCATCATGTTGGTGATTTGCGATGAAGAAATTTATATGAAGGCAACCGAAGGCTTGCAGGTCAAAGGAAAGGACAAGCTTGTCTGCAAGCTAAGAGGCAGTTTGTCGGTTTGAACCAGCGTCCAACGACAGTGGTATACAAGGTTTGGACAGCTTAATAAAGGTGTCGGTTTCTTGAGGTGTGAAGCTGACAACTGTTGTGTACTTCAAGAGGTTGAAGAGTCTACGTGAGATATGCTTCCTGTAGCGTGGATGATCATGCTGATGGCGTGGAGCGACTTGCATGAGATTAATAGCTTGAAAACGAAACTCTCTGGAAGAGCTTACGATGAAGACTGCTTGGAGAAGCAAGGCAGATTCTAGGATGAGAATCAGTAGACGCAAGGATGAGTCTTAAGCTATCCCAAGAGGAGCTATGTGAAGAACAGTCTCAAGAGGTTCTTATACATGGATGACGCAAAGCCCAGTCAATACTTCGCTGGCAGGTCATTTCCGAGTAATCCAGTAGATCAGTCTCCAAAGACGGAGACGAGATGGATATATGGATAGGTTCCATATGCTTCTGCTATAGCAGCTAATGTAACGCGATGATGATGTACAAGGCAGACCATTGCACATAGCAGTGGAGTCCGTCAGCAGATTTATGAGCAAATCCAGGAAAGGAACATTGGGAAGCCGTCAGTGGATTTTCAGAGATACATGAAAGGAAATCCAAGCCTTTCCTATCGTTTCGCGAAGTCTGAGACGGGATTGCAGGACTATGTTATGATGCTGACAATGGAGGTGACATTGACAGCACGCAGAGCATCAACTGATATGTCTACACACTTTGGCGGTACTTCGCAATTGTGTGGTTTCATAAGTTGGCGAAATTGTATCTCTATCGAAGCTGTGAAAGCTGTAGTATGTTGGCGGTGATCGGTAGGCAACAAATGAGAGATGATGATGCTACTACCACATCTTTCTAGATGGTAGTTAGGCGCATGAACAAGGAGATAAGTGTATATGTGACTACTGTCGATAGTAATAGCGAGCTGCCATGCGTTGGCAAAGATGACATTCTACTAGTAGCTCAGTGCGACGAGCGATCTATACATTGCGTCTGTATATCATTGTATCATCAGACAAGGCATGTGGAAGAGTGAGAGGAGTGTTGGTGCTTGAGAAGATCCGTCAGAAGTAAGAATCCTGGACGGGCGAGACCATGCTGACTAAAGGTCGTGCCGCGCTGATAGCTGTAGGTTAGTGTGCAGCTCAGTTGGCTTGTTGGCTGTAACACAAGCTGAGAAGACTGCTACATTGATTGGCAGGGTGTGAAGACAGAATGAATCAGTCTTCAAGTGGGAGATTGGTTAGAGCACGTGTTCTATCCTGTTGGATCGGTGCGTGTTATCGGTGTGGTTCTCGGAAGGTATGCCGATATGAAATACGGCTGTTGTGTGAGGCTCTGAAGTAGATGCATGATGAAGCTTCATCTTGTCTAACAAGTCATGTTCTCACTCACTATGCTTTACTATCCTCTCCTATAAATACTTCTATGGTGTCCTCTCATTCTATTCTACACTATCTCATAATCAGTAATGTAATCTTAGTATTGTAGTTGTGTAGAGTATATGTTATATGCAGAAGAGAGAACGTGAGAAGAGGGGAAGAAGAAAGAGAGAGTTTTTTTCTTTCTTAAAGAAATTATATAAATTTCTTGAGTGTAAGGGTGCATCGTGGGTTGGGATCGGGGTGTTGTTGAGAGCTTGTAAAGATTTCTCTCAAGTGATATAAAAGGATGGTAGCAGGTCCCGGAGACGTAGGCACAATTGGCCAGAACTCCGTTAACAATTATTGTGTGTGTCTCTTCCGCGCTCCCGAAAATTCTGATTTCCTCCGCGCAAAAATTTGACCGTATTTCCTAACTAGCTTGTGCGTCGCCTAGCTCTAAATAGACCTACGATGATGAGTCAGGTGGTGCTGAACTGAGGACGAGTGTGAGCAGAGCAGAGATGGTGGAGGTTCCGGCCAGAAGTTTTAGCAGGGGCTGCGATGACTGGGTGGTGACTCAGGAATGTTTCCTCAGGCGAGGTAGTGTGATTGTTGAATCATCGTAAATTTGTGAATTTCCAGAACTGGAAAGTTCTGTGTGGTGTGGATGTGGGATTATGAAGATAAGAACAGAGGTTGAGTTGCGTTACCTTGTCTTTTGATAAAATACTTGTGCAAGAAGTTTTGTGTGTTAATAGGTTTTTGTCATTTTGCTCAGTTTTGATCAACAGAGATCTCTGCAGAAGATAAACTGGAACCGCATTACTTGATGATCATCTGTAATGCAACATGGCATATCAATAGGCACACAAAATAGATTATATCAGAATGTTTAACTGAATCTAGTCTAGTCTCGTCTGTCTGATGTGTTCGTGTTTTTATCAGTTTTTGCAGCAAAAATTTATTGATTTTTCAAGTAATTGGTTTTCTATAGTGTCTTTTGTTTTCTTCAGTATTTTACAAGCTTCAGGAGTTTAGTAGTTGGGAATGAAATGCATTTAGAAATGAAGATCGAATCGAGCTGGTAACATGCACAAAACGATGCAACTTCCCCTGAGATTGATCTATCCAAGGTGTAATATTGTGAGTTTACTAAAAGAACGGATCGGTCGATCACAAATTCATTGTCGTCAATGTTGACAGGTGAATCGACAATCCTTGTTGTGTATGGATCGAATGATCCATGTCAAAGGATCGAACAATCGGTGTCTGCGGATCGACTGATCGTCACACATGAGAGCAACTTTTCTATTTGCAAAGGGATGCGTTTAGAAGCGCTAAATTCTAAGCAATTCTGAGTTTAGAATGTATCTATTAACTTGTCCTTGTTCTGACGGCCATAGAGTATTGGGAGTGAGAACTTGAGAGATTTGTAACACCATTGGACTCATTTTGTGAAATTTGGGAAGCAGGATTCTTCTTATACTCTTTTGGAGAAGATATTTTTAACCCTTTCTCACCTCCATACAATTTCATGATGTTTTCTTCTCTGATTTCGTTTTGTTATTGTATGATTATGAGTGAGTAGTCTCTTAATATTGGGTTAAAGGGTTCCCATAGAGGATGTCTCGATGTATTGATCTAGAAATTGTTAGATTAGGGATTGTGGTTTTGAATCTTTATCTACTGATGTTCTTTAAGACTGAGACTTGACTGATCACCTAGCTTCTGATTTTAGGACTTTAATCGCACCGAAAATGTTGATTGAATTCCTAAAATATCAGCATATGAGCAATGTTTCTGTAACCAATGGGAAGTTGATGTGACTACGCCTTGTGAACTGATCAAACATAAACACAAAGCTTGTTTAAAATCTGAGATACAATGGGAAGTTAGTATTTAGGATTTTGAGCATAGGGTGTTGGCGCTACAGAAGTAGATTAACTTTGATATTGTGATTTGATTTTGAGCTGTTGTAATTTGTTTCCTTATCTACTAGTTGTGTGATCATTACTAAAGAAAAATCCCTGAGAATTTTCATTACCCAACGCTTGTTTTAATTTTATTTTACAAACTCATGTATATTGTCTCTTGCTTGCTTGCTCTTTGCTCTTTGCTCTTTTGAATTTAAGACACCGAAAACCAAACAATCACTTTTATCGCTTTAGCTAGTAGCTTGTTTGATAACTTTATGTGTGTTGGTCCTTGTGAATTTGATCTCTTATTACTATTGTGTATTTCATTGGTATACTTGCAGTTAGATAATCGGGTTCACTGTCCTATTGAGGCATTAACACATAATAACATGTGAGTCTGTTGATGGTTTTTCAGGTAAAGTACTTGAAAGTCTAGCATCATCTCTTTGGCATTGAGATTGATCGAAAATATTTCAATCTCTTGATTCATATAAAATAAACTCTACCACAAGTTCAACAATACATAGATTAGATTGGTGTTACAGTAGAGATTACACAATGTTTCATGCGAAGTCAAATGAACTTTCAGAGCATAAATACTGCAGTTTCTGAACTTGACAATTTGGTCTTGCATAGAACATCTCCAACTCACCTTTATATTTGACTTCAAATGCCTATTTGCTATAAATTGTTTCTCATTTGTTAGGAGTATAGACTAATTTCCATCGATCTAAAGACTGAAAACTGGAACTTGGTCCTCAAAAAAATTCAATAGGGATCCAAAACAGAAGCTGATATCTCAAAATAGTCAAAACACACTGGTATTCAAAAAAAAAAAAAAAAAGTTAGAACCATTATATTAAGTGATACAAAAAAATGAGGATTATAAATTATCTTTTCCTCTGAATGAGCTCTATTTGTTACTCTAAAATAAATATTGTTATCTTTTCTTCTATATTTAGAGGAAAAAAATAAAATTTATTATGGAAATTACAGACAACAAGTACAATCTTTCACAAAGGTGGAAATACAAAGTGGCTCAACTATTCGTCATGGTTTGACATTTGGTCTCTTTTGGGGAAATTGATCGAGCTGACGGAAATAGAGGATGTATTCATCTCGGGATTCATCTAAATGCTATTGTTGAGTTTGTTGTTCAAACCTACAGAAGACGCATGCACGGAAATGTATCTCTTGCTCATGATTGAGGAAAATGTAAAAGTGGTGAGCTAGCTTGGGGCTTAACCAGCTAGGCGACGTAAAGCTGTGGAAAGGTATGAGTGATTCTTATTAACCGGATTTTGATTTAAAGCAGACTTAGGAGCTTATCTGCATGGGTATAAAGGGAATTAGTTTTCATCACCAGCCACACCTTAACCGAATCTCGTCAATGGGCGAATGTCAGTGGAGGAATGGAATGCAATTCTGGTGTAATTCGCTTTGAGGAGTCACTAGCTGTGATTAGAATGAGTTATAGCTTTATATATTTCGATGTAGTATTAATGTTGTAAATCTTTTTGTTGTAGGTGTATGTTCCTTCTGTTTCTAAATAAATGTTATTTTATCATTTTTTCTTGTTTCAAAAAGTGTCACTTTATATTTCCAATGCAATTTTTACTATATAATCTCATTCTTACTATTTTACCTAGTCAATAAATGTTTTTAAAAATCATTGTTATTTAAATAAATATACAATAAATGAGGGCATAGTTGTATATTTATTCATTTTTTTAATATGTGTGAAATGTGTCTAAGTGACACTTATTTAGACACAGATAGAGTAATTTTTTGCTGTAGAATTTTGATTGTTGGCTTAAGAAGATTTAAGTATTTGCTTATAAACTTTCTAAAGCCAAGATATAAGTGTTATAAATATTTTACTTTTTAAAGCCAAAAAGAAAAAAATGATAAAAATCAATTGATTTAAAAAAAATCTTTCTACAGCATAATTGGAAGAGATGTGTGATTTAGAAAAACATTTGGCTGTAAAATTATTCTACAACACTCCTAAATTATCTGCCAATCATCACCACTAGCTTGTTTTAGTATGAACTTCCTATGCTCAGATTTTTTTCCCAAAAAGTTTTGCTTCCCAAAGTTACAGTCCTTGTAAAACTGTTATTAGGTGAATATATTTTCTCATTCTTTCAAAATATATATATATATATATATATATATATATATAAAAATAAAAGGCACTCGTATATACTCCCTCCGTTTCGTTTTACTTGTCGTTCTAGGTTTTTACACGCAGATTAAGAAACCATTTAATTTTACATATTTTCTAGATAAAAACACAATTTTCTATACACCTAACCACATTTCAACCAATAGAAAAATAGAATAACAAATAAAACTAATAAATTCTGCATTGAAATTATAAAACGACACTTATTTTGAAACAAAAAAATTTCTCTACAACGACAACTAAATCGAAACGGAGGTAGTATTTAGAAGAATTAATAGCATTCATCTAATTTAGAGCCATATATAGGAGATATAAATTCAGTTTTATTTTTAAATTACTATATTTCAGAAAAAGGAAGAATATATTGGAGATATCATTGGAGAATAAATGGTTCCGTTGAAATGTAGGGACTGTCCTAAATGTGCTTTTGGAGTGGTTAACATGTATTCTCAGTTGTTTCTTCTAAATCGAGTCCATGCTAATGTTTATGTTCTTCACGTCTTTGGAACCTAATTTTATTTATCAATAAACATTGAACCAGACACTGACTCTCTAGCCAAGACAAATCAAAAGAAAAAAAACGATTCTTTAACCTTTAATTAATAGTTCGGTGAACTGGTATGACATCCCTTGTCGTTGACGTAATATTTAAATATTCAGAAAAATCCATTTACCTAATGATGGGTCTTGTTTATTATTTTACATTTTTTGGACAAATATTATTTAATCGTCTATCTGTTCAATAAAGGTCATTTAAATATCAGATTACTCTCAAACAAGAAAGACTTGGCTATGAGAAATTGGTGGCTTGCTTCCAATTTCTTATGTTGGTTTCATCTATAAACTATATTTTTTTTTTCATCTATAAACTTTGTTGTTCTTGTTCAAGCTCAAGAACAATCACGTACGTAACTAATAGTCTGGTTTGGGTTAACTCTTCCGATATTGAGTATGTGTTCAGCAAGTCCGACGTCGTTGTTCCCGGATGACCTTACAGTGAAACCCATTGTCCAAGCACTTCCAGCACCGTGAGTTTTCTTTTGTTTTTTCTTCTCATAATAAAGATTCTTGGGTATGTTCTCTGAATTAGGGCTTCAGATTTGTTTTTAAATCCTTTAGAAGTACTCTTCTTTGTATGTTCTTACGTTTTGCAACTGTCACACGGACAGGGTCGGCACAAAAAATTTGAGTAAGTTTTCTGGGCGATATAAACAATTTAAGAATGATTTTAATAACAATTTTGTTTAAAAGTTTTTGAGAACAATGTATACAACTCTTAAAATTTTGGGATATCGATCAATGTTTCACTTTTCTATGTTAAAACCGGCTTTTTGCATGCAAGGATGATATTATTACTACGGCTGGTCATGAGTAAAATCAAATCTAACATTCGCCTATGACTCCCAAAATTTTTGAAAATATTTACATAAATATATGTCTCCAAATTTTATAAAAAAAAACTTATTTAATTTTATTAAATCGTCTACAGTCCACAAATTCTTGGGGCTAGCTCTCGATATCACTTATTAAAGTTATCCTGAATTCTTTTTCTTTCTGCTTATAATTGTCAGAAGCAGTATAAATTTTCCCTCAGATATACTACGGGAGATACTGTCCCGCCTCGGACTAAAAGCCAACATACATGCTTCTCTTGTCTGCAAGACATGGTTTGAAGCAGCTGTTTCTGTCAGAAAGTTACAGCCACGTCCTTGGCTTTTTTATCCACTTAAAGGAGAAGCAAACGGAGACTACATTCTCTTAGATCGGCTACGGTCTCGAACATACAAGCTTAATTTTCCAGATTTAAAGGGCCATGGATTCTCTTGTTCTAGGGATGGTTGGTTGCTTGTGTCGACAAACTTCCCCTCGTACTTGGTATTTTTCTTAAACCCGTTTACCAGGGAGTACATCTACTTACCCAAGGTTGCACCTACGTCAGGCTATTGCTTAACTTTCACAGCCGCTCCTACGTCAAGTAGTTGTTTGGTGATCTCTCTTAACGATAGAAGTATCTGCTCATATATTGAGATTGCTACTTGGAGACCTGGTGAAAAATTCTGGACCACCCATAAGTTTGAGAACTTGTTACCCGGTCGTAGATGGAAGAGTTGTGTCTTCTCAAACGGTGTGCTATATTGTCTCACTACTTTCAGCAACATTGGGATTTTCGACCCGTCCAGAGCAACCTGGAATATCCTTCCAGTGGAACCCTGTCCCGCCTTTTTTCAAGTAGATTTCGGTAGGCGAGTGTTGATGACGGAGCATGAAGGCGACATATATGTTATGCTTACAAGTCGCAACAAGAACCCATTGGTGTTTAAACTAAACCTTAACCGCAAGGCGTGGGAAGAGAAGAGAGAGCTTGGTGGCTTGACAATATTTGCAAGCCACCCTACCTCTCTTACAAGAGCCGGTCTCTCGGTGGAGGAGCGGAACAGAATATACCCATCACATAATGGGCACCTTGGCCTGTACTATTACCTTGGTGATGATATAATTAGCTCTCGTCTTCCTTCCAGCAACTATTTGTCTAACCGCATTGCTTGGGTGGATCCTCCTCACAACAATTTTAATTTGTGACTTCATATGTTTTGTTTGATAAAAGAAATTATGTAAGGTTTTATTAAAGGAAAAAAAAAACAATTATAGTTAACATGATTGAGTTAGTTAACACTAACAGAGTTTGCATTGGAATAAGAGAAACTTGATCCAACTAAATTTCAATCTGATTCTAAATCTATTATAGACTTTGGTTGTTAGTCAAAATGGCTGTTTGTTCTCTTTCTTTCTTTAACTAGAAGTATAAGAAGAGACAAAGAAGAAGTGAATATAAACAAAAACAAAAACATCCAAAATGATGTCTTCAAGAGCACCTATGCCAATGATCACTTTACAGGTCAGAACTTAATAATGTTACTTATCTTTAACTCTTTATTGTATTCAAAGGAATTTAATGTTTGTTTTGATTTGCATGATCAAAAGAGAGACGTGACCTGAGATTTCACTATATTAATTAATTACCGGTGAGCCAATAGAACCCATTAATTGTGTATAGTCCACGCTCCTTAGAGCAGGTCCATCCGTGCTCCTTAAACAAGGGTACCAATAAAATTGGGTTGAAAAATAAAAGAAAAACCTTAATTAGAAGCAGGACTTAAAAAGGAATTAAAGAAATGGTAAGGAGCCCTGACGTGGCATTTTCTAATTGGACCGAATTTATTGTCTCTATCTCTTTTTTATTTCTTTCTTTTATTTGTTCTCTACAAATATTCTCCCCAATCAAGCATATCAATCGTAGGCTTTTTGTATTCCCGAGCAAGCATTACCAACATCTACACAAATGTGAGCCTAATTAATATCTAATTAGTTAAACATTATAATTTGAAAATGTAAGCCTAATTAATATCTAATTAGTTTAACATTATAATTTGAAATCTCACAAGTGAATTTCACGTATTCGACAGACATGCCTTCAACTCTCAGCATGTTTTTTTAATATGTTTTTATGTCATTTGTATTAAAACTTTTATGAATGTTTTTAATATGTTATGTCATTTGTATTAAAACTTTTATGAATGTTTTTTATGAATGTTTCTACACATTTTTTCATGAATTGTATTTGTATTTTTAATATGTTTTTATGTCATTTGTATTAAAACTTTTATGAATGTTTTTATTTCAAATCATTCAACTTTAAATTAAAAAAAAAATTTAAGAACCTCAATGAGGTTCCTACCAATGGAGAGTGAAAAAGTTAATTAGATTAATAGAGGTTCTAAAACTGTCAAATCACAAAATTAATTACTATTTTAATCTTAAGTACCCATAAAGAGTCCTCACCAATGGACTTGCTCTTAGAGCATCTCCAATGGTGTTGATACCTCCATTGGAGTCTTTAAATTTTTTTTCAATTTTTTTTCAGATAAAAGAAGAAAATATCAACTAATCGCGGGCTGCCACGTATCGCGAGGTCCCGCAAATAGTACAAAGACTTACTAAGAAAGAGTCATTATTTAAAGAATTTAAAGATCGAATCTTTAACTTTTATTGAGGTCCACTAATTATTTAATTTTTTTTTTTAAGGACTCCCTCTTAAGGACTCCCGTTGGAGATGCTCTTATTTACAGACAGAATTGTCACCAAGAACATTGTGAGCGGATCAAGGAATAGTGAATCTCACATGCGTGAATATCAATGTTTTAAAAACCGGACCGGACACCGATTTGGTATAGCTACTGGTTGATTAGCTGGATCGGTTCGATTTTCTATTTCAAAATAAATAAATATGTATAATTATATAATTATATTATATAGATCTAAAATTTGTTGTGCGTATCATATGTTCTTTGTTCTCTTTTATTAACTAGAAAAATAAATGACAAGCATAAATCTACTGAAAATACTATAAACAAATGAATAATATATAAACTGAAATTGATAAAAAGTTAAATGATTGACCATCCAGTTGTTGTATTTGTTTATTTTATTACTAAAATCTCAAATTTTATGAATATGCCAAAATAATAATTTTATATGAGAGCAAAAAGAGATATTTCTGTACATTTTTTTAAGAAGATAAAATTAAATAGAAAACTAATTAAATAGTGATAGTCAAATATTGACCATAGAATATTAAATTTTAGTAACAATTTCTATGTTAATTTTTTAGAATCGGGATTTAAAGTTAATTTGGGTCACCAGTTTTACCGGTTTTTAGCCAATTTTCTCTGTTTTTCTCAGATCTGGGTTTTAAACTGAACTGGACTCAATTTTTCCAACTAATCACGGTTGGATCGGTTCGACTGGTCGGTCTGGTCCGGTTTTAAAATACTTGTGAATATGGAAATGTTAAAGTTCAATCTTCATAAGCTTTTATGAAAATATCGATTCTAAATCACCTTAACGTAGGAAAACTAAACAAGGAAATGCATGCATCCATGTTACTTGAGGAAATTCTTCTTGCAAATAGTGCAAATGTTTGCTTATTTAGAGAAACTGTTATAGTGAAAGTTATTGGTTTATGTATTTTAATGAAATTGAAAATTCAAATGAGAATAAGTGTTACTAATTTTATAATTTAAAATTTATACTAAAACTCTGTGTTACTAATTTTATGGTATATAAATTTTAAATCAAATCATATGTTATCTAATCATAAGAAATTACCAACTAAACAATGATATCATTACCTAGATTCCATTATTACACAAGACAAATAAAGAGCAGAAGAAAATACAGAGACACAGAAGATATTAGTCATAAACAGAGGACAACATAGCTTAAAATGCAGTGGTGGTAATAGCCTAGTTGTAAGGATGAAGTTGGGACAAAGCCTAAACTCATCAATCTTAAACTCTACATCTGATGAGCACAAAGTCGATAATGTTTGGTCAGACGAAAATAAAGTCATGTATTAGACGTTATTAGGAAACCCGGGATCGGACTAATCATCTGTAATGTATAGGTCTTAACCAACTATATCATTATGTAGATTCTATTATCACGCCAAACAGTAAAAATACTAAAAGTACAAAAAGACACAGAAAGTATAATTGTCACAAACAGAGGACGATAAAGGCTAACCAAGGTGATAGCCTAATGGTAATGAAAGCTCAAATCTATCAATCTCAAATTCGATTTCTGTTGAGAACAAAATTGATAATGTTTGGCCATACAAAAACAAATCCTAGAGTTCGTTAAAATTCGGGTTGGCTAATCGTTGGTACTGTTTTCTTTTGAATTAGTTGGAATTTAGGCCAGACACTCCCGGAAACAAAAGGTTAAGATCTTACATCGCTCAGTAGACACCAAAGCGAAGAACACGTGCAGTACAGTGTTCACTACTGTTTATTGTAGTGACGATTTTTTATGAATCAAACTGGTAGCATATGCAAACCCGTCTAAGGTTCACCTAGAGTATAATTCACGATCAAACCATGTAGGGAACGTAACACTCCACTCACCAGCTTTTAGCCTTCAATAACATTGATTGCTTCAAGATTGTTAGTGATGTAATAATATATAAGAACAGATGATCTCAAGTTGAAGCGTCTGCTATGCTTTTAATTATATCAAGCTTTTATAAATTATTAGTTCACAAACAGCGTTAAGACAGCCAAAACATCGATATAAGTCCATGGCTTGCAACTGTATATACAAACGCAACCTCATCAGTCTCGGGAATCATCTGTTTTTTCTTTCCAAGCCTGTCTATGCAAAACATGCATCAGGACTAGACTTCATCGCGAGCTGGAGATGTAAAATCACTCCTCATCATCTCCATGTTTTAACAAGTAGATTGGATCTGGAAAATGTGCTAGCTTGACTTCCAGCATTTCATTCCCAGGAAGGTTCAACTCCGTGCTACCTTCCACCTCTTGATTAGATGAAGAATCATCCTCTATATCAATGAATATCAGTACATATGAAATTTAAAGATATCAGCTTCATTACATTATATGTTCATGAAGACAAGAACTCTAGAAGACAAAACATAATGTCCCCTTCACTGTCTAAACGTACCAACCCTAAAGATCTCATCTCCGATGATAAAAATTTCTACCTCTTGTTTAGATGGGGAATCATCATCTATCATTTCAATAAAAGAGACAGAACAAAGTATCAACATACATATCAGGACAAAGACAATACAAAAGATATCAGTTCCATTACATTACAATGTTCATGCAGACAAGAACCCTAAAAGACATAATGCCCCCCTTCACTGTCTAAACGTATCACCCCTAATGATCTCATCTCCAAAATCAAAACTTTCAATCAGAAACTCAAGGAAGAAGCATGTACATTCCACGTCGGAACAATATTTACAAAAAGGAACCATTTTTAAAGCTACCGATTATCTAGCTGAGACGATTAAACCCTAAAGGAAGAAAATTTCACGGATTGGTTACCTGGAGGAATGAAGAAAGAGGAACAAGGCCAGCCAGAAGGAGAAGAAAAAGAGAGATACTCCTCCTCCGTCAACGGATGCGTCACCCTGTCCACCAAATTAGCGATCTTAGCAGCGGTGTTCTGATGCGGAGGGACCCAGAAGGAGGAGCCGGGGGCGAAAGGGAGCCAATCAGGAGTCGAATTCTGAACGACGATCCTGCGAACAAACTCGTTCAGCTTCTTGAGAACCGCGGCTTCGGCTTCGGCCTTGGAAGACGCTGAGGAGGAGGAATCGAGGTCGATCTCGATGAGTTGAGGTTTGGATGAATAGGGACGGCGGCTGAAACAGACGAGGATTGGGACCGCCGTTGTCTTAAACGCCGGCTCGTTGAAGCGACGGAGGAAGAATCTCCCGTGGGGGATTAGGGTTTTTGATAGCGATCGGGACATTTTTGTAGGGAGAGACTCGACAGAGAAAGCGTCTTGTCACATTTATAAAGGATGTCCGAGTAAGGCGGCGGTGTCCAACTGAAACGGGTAAGAAAATATCCGACCCGAGTTTGAAGACTAGAAAATGGAATTGATCGGTTTTAAAACGATATTTGGCCAAAAAAAATACGAACTTTGCACGAATTACCAAAAAAAATCTGGACACGACTTTAGCCAAACAAAATTTGTATTTTTATTGACTTTATTAGTTTATTACAAAACTTTCAATTGATTCACCAATTAATCACACTGTTAACGAGCAGTTAAGACGTTGTTAACACGACGTTAAATGTTGCTATTAACTAATACGACGTCGTTTTGTCCATCTGTTTTGTTGAAGTCAAAATCGCAAGACGACGTCGTTTTGTTCGTTTCGTTTAATTAATAAAGGTTGCACGATAGAGTCGAACTCGCGTAGTCGTGCCTAATTAGGGGGTTTTCGCCACTGAGCTAGTGGACTTCTCGGGATATTACCATACATGTTATCTTATATTGATAAAAAATGTGGATGATTGAATTAAAAAAACGTAACCCTAATTTCTCAGAAACTCAAATCGATTTGAGAAAACTTTCTCTCTTAAAATTCTAAGGTGATGGCAAAGACGAAGTGGACAACCCGAACTCATCATCGATACTCGAAGCATGAGAGGTAAGATTCTTCGTCGATTCGTCGAATAGAGTTTGGGGAATTTAGGGTTCTTCGTCGATTTACATAGATTGGAGAATTTAGGGTCCTTTCTTTTTGATTCATTTAAGTAAAGCTAGGAAATCAAAAATGTTATATGTTAAATAGAATCATGTTCGTCAATACAATGTAAAGTCCACTAGCTCAGCAAAACCCCTCCTACTAAACTATGATTGTTCGGGTTCGAGTTGTGATGGAAGCAACACTTTTTAATAAGAAATTTACCTAAAACGACGTCGTATTACCTAACGTCCAAAATTAACGTCGACTTAAGGGCGCCTAAATTATCTGTTAATTGGGTTAACAGTGTGTTTAGTTGGTGAGTCAATCAAAAGTTTTGTAATAAACTAACAAAATCAATAAAAGTACAAATTTCTTTTGACCAGCCAGTAAATTGAGATTTCTTTTGGCAATTAGTGAAGAGTTCGTGTTTTTTTTTGTCGAATTCTCGTTTTAAAACTCTTTTTTTCCTCAGGTTTGGTGATTCCATTTGTGTGTTCGGCTTTAAATGGGCGTACTGACCAGATCCCATGGCTCTAAACTTTGATGTGAGGAATAGTTTTTTTTATCAAACAAGTTTTATAAAAAAAAAGAAGATTATTCTCCAACAATGCTAGAATAAGCGTAGAAGCTTTGGAAATCAAAAGTATGATCTTTTGTCTAGAAATGATGTAGCAACTAGTGCATAAGGAACATCGGAAGTTTCGGCTACCAACTTAGAAGCAGTGACGCATTTTTAATCTGTTGACCATGAGCAAAAAAATTGTGGAGTTGCAAGAACATCCGCCACAAAATAAACAAAGTATGAATCAGCTTCTTGCTCGCTGTGTTTTTCATTGTTCCCTGTGTCTTCAGGGTTTCTTGTGTCCTACTCTCAACTCAGTCTCTTAGAGCAACATTATTGGTGGTCCTTAGGTGGAAGTCCTTAGGAACAGTTAAGGACATGTCTCTTAATTTTCAAAAGAAAAATTAAGAGACATGTCCTTAACTGTTCATAAGGACTTCGGCATAAGGACCGTCAATAATGTTGCTCTTATTTTACACGTTTTAAGATCGTATTGCTACTAGTCATGTTGGTTACCAAGCGAAGGATACTATGCTTTTGCTTCCATGTTTTTTCCTCCTTTTTTTTACTATGAAATCAAATTTAGAGGTTTTACTTTTTGTTAATCACACTTTGCAAACCTCGACAACATTCATTTCTTGAAATAACAATTCTTTATCAAAAAAATAATAATAAAGCGAGGATTCAAGTGGTGGCTCTGGGACATCGGCGATGAAACAAATGTCGTTGTGTGTTGTAATATTATTGTTTTGTAATATGCAGTAATAAGAATGTAGATCTAGAGAATTTTGTCTGAACAAAGGAAAATGCGTAATAGCAGTTTCAACAAAAGAGAAAAACAAAAATCACTCTAAGAAACATTAACAATGAGATGTAGTGAAAACAGTTTAGTTAAAAATGTCCCAACGTCCCCAACCAAATGAAAACTTCCTATGCTTCTCAAAGATCACAACGCTTTTTTCCTTGCTCTCAAAAGGACTTCGCAGCGAGTTACATCTTCTAGGGGATTCCATGATAGTTCCTCAAAGTTTAAAATGTGGTTCCCTAGAATGTAATGGGACGTTGGTCAAAGAATCCGAGTCAAAATAATACCTCCTTTGCTCTGCATTTTCATCGATCAATCAAAACCACTCGTGTATTTTGGAAAGAGTTCCATCAGTTTATCGAGAGCATCTGCGTGGAACTTCCTTCCAAAGAGATAGCAAGGTCTCTTGATTCCGTTCCACATGCATTCTGTCCATGTTACTATACCCTGTGTAAGAATAAGGAGCATTATTATCTCCGACAAAAGAGAAAAAAACTGGTACATGTAGAACTGATTACAAGTGACGATGAAATGGTTTAGAAGCGTGTACCGTTCCTTCACTTGTTACGCGTGAAACTGCGTCAATGGACTGCAAAAGGTATACCAATTTACATATCTCAATGGAAGCAAGCAAAGGAATAGTCAGTGAATATTTTGAAGAGACCCAATACCGTGAGGTTTTTAAGTAACTCGAGTGTGACATCTTCAGGCATGAATGTTCTTGGATGCCACTTTCCCTCAGACCAATCAACATATGTAAGAGTCCAGTTAGCAGTGCCACCAGGATCAAGCATCTGGGAGATATACCACACCAAAGTATATATTATAGATAAAGAAAGTACAAAAGAGTGAAACATTTTCTATTAAGCTAAAAGAGTCAGAACATATTCTCACATAGAAGAATGTTGGCAGGTAGTGTTCATCCGCAATGCAGTTTTTGTTACTCTCTACACCTGGCTGCAGAAAATAACAAGAACCTTCCTGTTAACGTCTACATATAATTGAGAAAAGAAAGTATGAATATTAACGGTAAGGTCATACTCACCCCACAGTAGTCCCGGAACTTTGAGTAGTATAGACTGTCTGCCATAGTCATGACAGCATGCTGACGCGTCATGGAGAACCACTGCAGGGATACAGAGAAAGATATAGATGACTAGGACATAAGAACTCATTCGTTACATCTGAGTATTTGCATCTAAACAAATGATCTCAAAGTATGAGGCAAGCATGATACTAGACCAGAGAAATACTATCTTACCTGTGAACCCTTTCTAAAATCTTCTTTTGGAATTACGGGCAACATGTGATCCATATGCCTGCCGATTCCATGTGGACCAGGATCGTTAAAGCTGAAGAGTATGAGAAATCATGTATTAGTATAGAGAGATTTATCACTATGAATCTGAGATCTCATCAACTTGAACAAATTACTTTACCAGTCAACATTGCTAACATTGATGTACATCATATAGTTGTACATGTAATCAAAACTTCGAAGTGGCACACAACTGCAAAAAGAAAAATACTCTCAAGTTGGTTAGGACAACCTCAGAATAATCAAGGAGAAGAGAAATAAAGACCCTGGGATATTACCTATCAGAGAGTAAAACAAATTGCTGATTTTCAGGATCTCTAAGAGCGCTTGTTAACAAACGTCTCTCAGCGTCAATCATTGATATTCTACCCCAGACAACCTTCAGAGAAACATATATAATGATTATTTTACGACAATGAGTAAAATTATTGCAGAGGCAAGAGGAATCATGATAAGTCATCATGATATCTACAAATATAGACATGAAAGACAGAGAAATGACATGATATCTATAAATATAAACATCTTAGGCAGAAAGAGAGACAGACCTCATCACTTCGAATTTCACGGTTAAGGAAGTAACGACTGGTGTGAACCGGCGTATCCTTTGATGCATGAATATACACAGAAAATTTCCCCTCACGTCCCTGTGAGGAGGAATAGAAGTACAAAACCGTAAGTGAAAGAAATAAGTTGTAGAAAGAACCATAGAAACACAGAGATTCTAAACATTTTGCAAGTAATCATAAGGATTATACCGCGGTGCAAGGACAAGAAGTTGGGAAGAGCTGAAGTTTACCTGGAAAAAGAGGTCCCATAGCTTTTCAAAAGGCAAAGTCCCCGGAGTTAAGAACATAAATGCAATCTTAGAAGTCTTTTTAATAGCACGAGGGGAGCTCAAGATTTCCCTAATCACTACACGAGCTGCAATCTCGTCATCAGAAAGCTCCCTCGGAGAGGGTGGAAGCCAATCAGTAAGCCCTTTGCATCCTTTAGACGAAAACATATAACAGGCGGCTCTTCTGTGATGAGGGAACACGTAAGCACCAATTACAAACATTGTTATCAACGAAACCACTGCGATGATCCATATTGGTTTCCTTGGTGGAGCACGGTAGCGAGCTCCAGGCAAAGACTGCATATAACTTCTTCCGCATAGACGCCACCCTTTAGTTGCCTTCATCTTAAAAAACTTTATTGCATACTGCAACTACTCAGCCTCAAACACTCTTGTTCAAATCAGGAGGAATAAGCTTCTTCAGCTACAACTAGAAAACTCCACTTCGCTGCTATAACCAGTAGAAACCTAAACCAGATCAAGATCTAAAATAAGATCTCTGAGAGAAAGAATACAACTGCAGAAGATGCAACTTTGAAAACTAAACAAGACCAAAATCTAAAATAAGATAGTCTCTATCTCACTATTTTATCCTTACAACTTTGTCAAGCTGGCCAACTTACGAATCAGAAAGAATGCCATACATTTGAAACGTACCATACATATAATAACATTTATGAATATCAGAAATCCAAACAGACCAAAACACAAAGAACCCATATAGAAACGTGGAAGAACATAGCTGCAGAAGATGCAACTTTATACACTAAACGGCATCAAGAACTAAAATAAGGTAGTCTCTCTAGTATGTATGTATATCCTTCAAACTTTCCCAAGCTGGCCAAAATAACAAAACAAAAAGAAACATAAACAAACATAGATATCTAGATTCTTGGTGAAGATAATAACTCTAAGTTATGTTCCAATCCTGAAGAGAAAACACACAACTTCACCTGTTCTGTTCTCTCAATTTCCTATTTTACAAATAAGCATAACAGGTGACTGATCCAACAGAAGAATCAAACATATGGACAAGAAGATACATTGACAAATTCAAATTAGTACCAAGAACAAAAGTCAATGCTATATCCAAAACCAAGAAAAGTCAAAACCATCATCAGCTTCTAATTCACACAATCATTAACGCGCATTGCTTCAAGGTTAACATCTCACAAAAATGCTTGTGAAGAAACAACATCAAAACGAAACCGAACACATCATAAACCAAATCTGATCTCTTTCAGAGAAAATAGAACCTGGATCAAAACGGTGTCGGATGACGCAGATTGCGAGCTTGTTTGTTTCCGACCAAAGATCTAGGAAGAAAAATGTCAACTCTCAGCGAAGGAAGGAAGGAAGGAACGAACAAGTGAGAGCTACATACCAGAAGAAACGTATACGTATCGATGTCTCTGCACGCAGTCAAACGTTTCCGTTGGGTTAATTTTTAATTTGGATTCTATAAAACAAAAAGTTCCCTCTTTTGAAGATGTCCTTTCTTCTGATCTTTCTGTCTATGTCTCTCTCTCTCTCTCTCTCTCTCTCTCTCTTTATAAAATGAAGGTATGTATGGATGGACTCTGTACACCAAAGAAGACGACGATGTCGAAGAATGTCTCTTCGCTTCAAAAACAGGAGAGGTCGAGACACTTATAATAATTTATTTATTTATTTTGACAAATAATTATTGAAGTTTTATAGTCAAATGTGACGTGTTGTATTTTAATTGGGTACATATATTCACGCGACATGAGACCGCGTGTGTAGATTCAGTCATGCCTTATGTACCGGATATTTGGATTCTTAGTTCGGTTATGTTCAGTGTATTTTGGGTTTTGAAAAACAAATTTGATTATTTTCAGAGACTGTTATTAATTCTAGCTATTCATATCGATTCTAAATTTTTCACTGATGTCCAAAAAATACCAACCAATTTGATTATGGTTATGTTTGGGTCCAATCGATTAGGTTTGGTTCTGTTTCATATTCATACTGTAAGTCACATATTTATTGGTTGGTCAATTTGGTGTTAAGTTGAAGGAAGGAACGTTAGATTGATTTTTCGTTACAGGTGCGTACTTGTTTTGTCTTCACCAAATTCTAACATAATATTTTATAAAAAAAAGTCTTCTATATGTTTATAGTATATGCAAGCGTCTAAAGACTGAAACTCTTAATTTTCTAGGGTACTTGAACATCAATGTAGCTGACAAAAAAATATCTTTATTGTTCCAGGAAATATATTTGATTTTTTCTAGCAAATTAAGGAAAATAATATATACAAACATTTAAATAGAAATATATAAATGTATCATGTCAAAAATAAAATTTTGTATCGTATACTTAACTTAAACCATCTCCAATGTATTTTACTATTTTTTTATTTTAAAATAAAGAAACTCTATAATAGAGATACAATTACTCTAATGTATTTATCTAAAATATCAATTTCTAATTATAGATAAAATAGATAATTACTTCTTATTTTTTTGTCTATAGAGGAAAAATAACAATTTTTATTTTATCTATAATTAGAAATTGATATTTTAGATAAAATAGAGTTGCATTTGAATAGATTTGATTTTAAATATTATTATACAAATATACATAAGGGTTGGAAATGCTCTTATAGACAACAGGGCTGAGTTAGAGATGTCAATTAGGGCCGGAGCCCTAACCCGCTCAACCAACTTAGTTATGCAAGCCTAAATACTGAATATTTTGAGCTAAGTCTATTAAACTTTTTGGGCTTAATCCTTATCGGGATAATATTTTTTTTGAAAAACCTGAAATTTTATCTATTAATCAAAAAAAAAAATATTTGCAATCAAAGTCATTTTTGATATTGTTATATTTTAATATTTTTGATCTAGACTCTAGTAAAATCAAATGTGGAAGATGTGAATGAACCTTACAAATTGATTCTTAGGAAAGTCATATTATAATTTTGACAATGTACCTTCTTCTTCACGTATAATATCGTTTTAAAGAAATATAAATTGTAGAACGTTTGACTGCATTTAGCACAAGTTTTGTTCTCTTATAAACTTAGTTGAAATTTACATTTGATTATTTTAATATTGTTAATTTGATTTGCTTAGAATATGATTTTAAAACATATAAAACACTCTTGTTGCAGAAGACTTTATATCTAAAGAGAAAAAAAAGGTTAAAAGTTTAAAACTGATTGTTAACAAAAACTTAGATGTTTTAAAATGTTGAGATTCATAGATATAATGTTTTAGTTATTTATTCCGAGAAGTTCTAAGAAGCCGGAAAGGTCTGATAGTCTAATTAGGATCAGACATGACCTAGAATATAGACTCAAAATATTTCTAGATCAGACTGAGTTCAAATATTTACGGGTTTTTGATCAGGTCGGACCACACCAAATGACATACTTAAGCAGACTAGTATATTATATGGATATTTAAATAAAAAATAGGTAAATAATCGATTAATATTTTTTTGATAAATATTTTTGATAGAAAAATATATTTTTTTAATAAGTAGCAATGTTTGGAGCTACTTAATTGACATGTCTATAACATAAATAAAAAATTCTAACGGAATATACCAAAAACGACCATTGTATACACATACACTTTTAACTTACATTAATAATAAAATACAGAATCATATTCAAGTCTGTAAAAGCATTAGCATATGTAACCCTTGTATCAAAAAATATCTAGATAAATTGTAGTATTAAGAGATTTGTTGTGTGTTTTTTTTAAAAGCATTGTGTGGGTTGTTTACTAAACCTGCAATCACCACCTACCTAACATTTCCTTGTATTTTGGCCTCACTCGTTCGGTATCGCGAACCACTTTCCGATAGATCACTCATCCTTTCAGTACTCCAGCCCAAACACACTTAACTCTAGAGTTCTAAACGGATGTGTGACAGAAAATATAAGTCAACTTTGGTGACATAGATAGTCAAATCAATTCTCTTAAGCCTTTTCATATATCACAACTCGGGATATTACAATTCACTCCTCTCAAAGAACACAACGTACTCGTTGCGCCCCACGACAGGTTTCAAGACGCTTCTCGGGTAAGAACCGAGATGGCCAATCAGCTCTGATACCACTTGTAACATCCCAACAGCCCACAACTTATGTGCCACCCACACCCACTCTCTCGGCCCGTGGGTCCCATCCCTTTCCAACGGTCAGTACGTAAATTTTTCAAGGCTCGAAATCATTGTTTACTAACCCTGCAATCACCACCTGACATTTCCACGTGTTTTGGCTTCAATCGCACGGTATCGCGAATCAATTCTCGATAGGTTATCCATCCTTTCGGTACTCAAGCCCAAACATGCTTAACCCTGGAGTTCTAAACGGATGTGTGACGGGAAAGATAAGTCAACTTTATTGACATAGGTAACCAAATCAATTATCTTAATCTTTTCTATATATCACAACTCGAGATGTTATAATTTAATTGATGATGATGTAGAATTTGTGTGAAATATATAATTTAGGTGTATTAAATTATTAGTAGGTTGCAGTTCTATAAAGAGCTTTTGGAATTGTTATCAACACATAAACCCCAGACCTAGATGGAGAAGACATCCTTTGGTAAAGCTCCATAGGTCGAGCAACAGCCATCTGCTTTTGGAACACTAAAAATCCCCGTTAGGTGAGCAGCTTAAGAGTTAAGCAGGAAACAAAGCGGTTAAATTAAGATTTAAGAACACAAACAACACTGATCAGTGAAGCAATTACCTTTACGTCCTACACTCACACACAGACACATTCAAAAAAGAGAGTAGGAAGATGCCTTCATAAGTGACAATAAGCTCAAAAACATACAGAAACAAGATGTGTGAAACAAGCTATCAAATATCTTGGTAAAATATATATATTAAAATAAATAAATAAAAAAAGAAATAACAAAAATAGATTTCAAAAAGAAAATTGAGCAAAATACATTTTATTAAAATGTGTAATTATATATTTCTATCATTTGGGTTAACTAATATATACTTAAGGTTTAGAATTACGTGGTAGAGATTTAGAGGTGAAGTTTATTTTTTTTCTTAAATATTAAATTTTCAAAATAAAAATGTCTATTGTGGTCATTTTTTCCTTTGAAATCTATTTTGCTCTTGTATAGAATTTTGCTATAAATTCAACTCTAATATACTTGTATTCAGTTGTTGAGTGTCCATACAACTTCTTTTGCGATCAGTCACTGTAACGATTCATCTTCTTGTTGAGCTTTGCTGATCCTTCCTAGCAAGTCTGCTTGATCCAAAGCATCTAAAGCAGTTGTTCTATCTTCAAGGACAATAACACATAACCGAAAACTAGCCAAAGTGGCAACCAGCTCTTGCACTTTCTTTGACTTTGAGACGTCAACCTTACGTCTACTAAGGGCGTAAGCTACTAGGTTTGCTTTCCCCTGGTGATAAACGATATCAAGATTGTAGTCTGCCAATAACTTTATCCATCTGTGTTGCCTCAAATTAAGGTCTCCTAAAGTAAATATGTACTTTAAACTCTTGTGGTCTGTGAATACTTGCACCTTCTCTCCATAGAGATACAATCTCCAAATCTTAAATGCAAATACAACTGCAGCTAACTCCAAATCATGTGTCGGGTAATTAACCTCGTGTGGCCTCAGCTGCCTTGATGCATAAGCAACCACTTGCTTTTCCTGCATAAGCACACATCCTAGTCCCCTCCCAGAAGTGTCCGTATAAACCGTGTATGGTACACCTGGCCTTGGTAATACAAGTACTGGTGTCTGGGTAAGATGTTCCTTCAGCCTTTCAAAACTCTTAGCACACGCTTCTGACAATACGAACTTCACATCCTTTCTTGTCAGTGTGGTCATAGGTTTAGCCGTACTTGCATATCCTTTCACATACTTCCTGCAGTAGCCCGCCAATCCAAGAAAACTACGGATCTCAGTAGCACTTCCAGGCGTAGGCCACTTTGTAATGGCAACAATTTTCTTTGGATCCACAACCATTCTTGCTTCGGATACAAATGTCCCAAAAATCCAATCTCACGTTGCCAAACGCTACACTTGCTTGACTTAGCGTACACCTGCTGCTCCCGTATCTTGTTTAACACCACTCTTAGATGCCAATCATGCTCTCCTTTACTCTTAGAGTATACCAAGATATCGTTGATAAACACGATCACACACTGGTCCAAGTATTCCCAAAACACGTTGTTCATCAACTTCATAAATTCTGCTGGTGCGTTAGTAAGTCCAAATGGCATCACCACAAATCCATAGTGACCATAACGTGTTCAGAATGCCGTCTTCCTTACGTCTTCCTCCGCAATCGGGATCTTTACCCGGACGCCAAATCTATCTTTGAGAACCACGATGCTCCTTGTAGTTGGTCCAACAACTTATCGATTCTTGGTAGAGGGTACTTGTTCTTTATCGTCACCTTGTTCAATCCACGATAATCAATGCAAAATATAAAACTTATGTCCTTTTTCTTTAAAAACAAGACATGTGCTCCCCAAGGTGAGCTACTTGGTCTAATGAATCCCTTATCCATTAGATCCTCAAGCTGCTTCTTAAACTCAGCCATTTCTGCTGGTGCCAAACGGTACGGTGCCTTCGACACTGGTGTCGTACAAGGTTCTAATTCTATGGTAAACGCATCTCCTCACATTGGTGGCGGTCCTGTCAAGGGTTCAAACACATCGGTATACTTGGCTACAACCGGAATAGTGTCCAAATCAGTTTCCTTATCCGATCCCTTGATATTGATGGTGACTAGATAAGCTTCACTCCCTCTCCCTAGTAATTCTTCTACTTGGACCAAAGCCCATCTTCTTCTTTCTATTAATTTAAGCCGGCGTAGAGAACCTTAGGAATTCCTCTTCTTTTCCTATAAAAAGGAGGCTTCCCCTTCTCTTTTCTCCCATTTAGAAACCAGAGCGAAGCCCTGCAGAGTTCCAGAGAGATCTGAAAACCCTAGCCGTTAAAGTTTCTCCTTTTCTTGTCTCTCTTGTTCTCTCTTGACTGACCTCTCTCTCCTCTTTTTTGTCGGTTTATGTTTCTCCTCGTTGGTCGTCGTTTTTTTGCACGCCGGAGCCAAGCCTACGGAGATCCCTAATGAAACGATCTCTCCTGTTGTCTAGATCTATCTTAACTTCTTTCTAGATCTGGTCACTGGTGAGGTAAAGTACCCTAGTTCTCGTTTACTTCATCTCCTTCTTCTCTTTTATCTTAGATCTCTTATTATGGGTCTTTGGTGGTAGTACCTACCCATTTTTTTTATAGATTTGGTTAGTGGAAAGCCGTAAGCTTCAGATCTGGTTCTTCTCTCTTTTCCATCCGCAGATCTAATGCCGAGGTGAGGACTGATGTGATCTCTTCCTTCTTTCTTTCATTATCACTTTAGAGTAGAAGTATATATCTAAATCATTCATACCTATGTGTTATCTATAAGCATACGCGTAGTTGTGTTTGATAAATGAAATATATCTTATATATATCCATATATATATATATTGTATTGTAATGTGTGAAAGACATAGATCTATTTCTAGGTTGTTAAAACATGGTTGAATGATGTTTGAGGATTATATGTGATGATTGTATTGATTGGAGTTATGGTAAATGAGGGTGATGTATACGAGTTAGAGAAAGACATAAGGCCTATGTGTGCCAATGCAATGTGGTGGAAGTACGTAAGTCTCGGGCGTTGCATCGTTTCTTGTTGGATCATGTGGCAATCGCGTGAGTTGGCATGATTCATCGCCAGAGCAGGCAAGCGGCGTGCCTGTGTGTGAAGGAAGAACGTAGTAGCGGGATGTCGTGGAGACAACGTGAAACGTATGAACATGGTGGTGGATCACGCGAGAATCGAAGAAGTCGGTAACGTGATTGTGTAAAGGCGTGGAACTCGCATAGTCAGCATGATGTCATGGAGACAACGTATGTGGTGAGCTCTCCCGCGAAAACATGAGGGAAGCGGGACCGAACGAGGTGGCGTGGTCTCATGTTGGCACCATCGAGGTTTATCCTCGTTTCTTGTTGATTGTTATTGTTTTACTGGATGTTCTAGGTAGAGCTTTTTTTATGTTGTGTGGTGAATGTTGGGTGATGATTTCGGGGCTCATGGAGCTTCCCTCACTGAGCTTTTTGTCGAAATGCTCACCCCTCCTCCCTTTTTTCTATTTCAGGTTCGACTCATATTGGTGGGTTTTTGTCAAAGACATCATGGAATCCTAAAGACACATTGTTTCGGCCTTGTGACTGGAGATAAATGTCATGATATCGTCGACCATTTCAGCTATGTTGGGCCGGGGTGTCATTTTTAAGACTTGATACTCGGTGTTAAGCGTTTCCTTAGTACGATTTTGTAAGATATTTGGATTCGATCATTGGGAATAAGATGACATCGGCCTTTTAAGTGTTTCTTGTTGGTAAAAGTAATGTGAATACATGCATTCTCATTTAAGTGAGAGTTGGGGCGTAATAAGTGGTATCAGAGCCTAGGTTAGAGCCCCCAGTCCTAACCCGGGAGGCTGTAGAAGGGGACACACTTTTTATCCGTTTCCTATCAGACTAAAGTTAAAGATCTTTAAAAAAATTTGGATTTCTAAACTTGTTTTGGTTTTCAAGAGGAACAAATGAAAAATTTAAAAGTATAGTCTAGAGCACCATCGAGACCACTTCTTTACTTTAAACTCATGTGTTTGTCGTTCTATAACAGGAAAAAATATATTATATTATGTTTTTGTTGACCGTTTGTCCCCAAAGGGATAGAGACAGCATAAACCAAGCTGATGAAGTCTACCGGAGTGTATGAGGATGTCCCCATCGTCATTGAAGGCATTGAGCTTAAAAGAAATCTGGTGAAATGGAGTTAAACAACTACAAAGTGATTTTAGGAATCGATTGGCTAGCTTATCACAAGGCCGTGATGGATTTTCCTAAGTCGCACGTCTACATCCCCTAAACGGAAGGAAGAATTGTTTTTCAAGGGATAAAGAGACGTAAGGGAATTCTGATCATATCGATGATGCAAGCAGAAGAATTACTAGGGATAGAGAGTGAAGCTTATCTAGCCACCATCAATATCAAGGGATCGGATAAGGAAGCCGATTTAGACATTATTCCGGTTGTAGCCGAGTTCATAGATGTGTTTGAACCCTTGACATGACCGCCACCAACACGAGGAGATGCATTTACAATAGAATTAGAACCTGGTACGACACCAGTGTCAAAGGCACTGTACCGTTTGGCACCAGCGGAAATGGCCGAGTTGAAGAAGTAGCTGGAGGATCTAATGGATAAGGGTATCATTATACCAAGTAGCTCACCTTGGGGAGCACCTGACATGTTTGTAAAGAAGAAGGACATAAGTTTTAGACTTTGCATTGATTATCATGGATTGAACAAGGTGACGATAAAGAACAAGTACCCTCTATCGAGAATCGATGAGTTGTTGGACCAATGAGCGTCGTGGTTCTCAAAGTTAGATTTGGCGTCCGATTATCACCAGATACCGATTGCAGAGGAAGATATAAGGAAGACGGACTTCTAGACACATTATGGTCATTACGAGTTTGTGGTTATGCAATATGGACTTATTAACGCACCAGCAGCATTTATGAAGTTGATGAACAACGTGTTTCGGGAATACTTAGACCAGTGTGTGATTGTGTTTATCAACGATATCCTGGTATACTCTAAGAGTAAAGGAGAGCATGATTGGCATCTAAGAGTGGTGTTAAACAAGTTACGAGAGCAGCAACTATACATTAAGTCAAGCAAGTGTAGCTTTTGGCAACATGAGATTGAATTTTTGGCAACATGAGATTGATACAGGAGTGGCTGTGGACCCGGAGAAAATTGTCGCAATTACAAAGTTGCCTACGCCTGGAAGTGCTATTGAGGTCTGTAGTTTTCTTGGATTGGCGGGTTACTACAGGAAGTATGTGAAAGGATTTGCAAGTACGGCTAAGCCTATGACCACACTGACGGGAAAGGATGTGAAGTTCGTATGGTCAGAAGCGTGTGCTAAGAGTTTCGAAAGGCTGAAGGAATAGCTTACCCAGACACTAGTATTGGTGTTACCAAGGCCATGTGTATCATACACGGTTTATACGGATGCTTCTGGGACGGGACTAGGGTGTGTGCTTATGTAAGAGAAGCAAGTGGTCGCTTATGCATCGAGGTAGTTGAGACCACATGAGGTTAATTACCCAACCCATGATTTGGAGTTAGATGCAGTTGTATTTGCACTTAAGATTTGGAGGTCGTATCTCTATGGAGAGAAGGTGCAAGTGTTCATGGACCACAAGAGTTTAAAGTACATCTTTACCCAAGGAGACATGAATCTGAGGCAACGCAGGTGGATAGAGTTATTGGCAGACTGCAATCTTAATATCGTTTATCACCCGGGGAAAGCAAACCAAGTGGCCGACGCCCTTAGTAGACATAAGGTTGATGTCTCAGAGTCAAAGGAGGTGCAAGAGTTGGTTGCCACTTTGACTAGTATGAGGTTATGTGCTATTGTCATTGAAGAAAGAACAACCGCTTTGGGTGCGTTAGATCAAGCAGACTTGGTAGGGAAATATCAGCAATGCTCAACAACAAGATGAATCACTGCATAGACTGATCACAAAAGAAGTTATTGGATATCATCCTACTTGTTTAAAAATAGAGTTTGTGTGCCAAATATTAAGGAACTAAAGGACGAGATTCTACGTCAGGCGCACAACTCTCAGTTTTCCATACATCCAGGAAGCACCAAGATGTATCAGGACCTGAAACGCTATTACCATTGGGATGATATGAAGCGGGATGTTGCCACATGGACTTCGCAGTGTCAGACTTGCCATATGGTTAAAGCAGAAACACAATTACCAAGTGAGCTATTACAAAAATTACCATTACCCGAATGAAAGTGGGATATGGTGACAGTTGACATTTTTACCGGGTTGCTAATAACAACTGAGAAGAAGGACGCGATCTGGGTGATCGTGGATATACTCACAAAATTTGCACATTTCGTGGCTATTAAAAAGACTAACGGAGCAGATCGTTTAGCCCAAAAGTATCTGGAAATAGTGGTACGATTGCATGGAGTGCCGATAAGTATCGTATCGGACCGTGACCTAAAGTTTACATCAGCATTCTGGCAGACCTTTCAGAAGGAATTCGGTACAAAAGTACACCTTAGCACGACTTATCATCCCCAAACCGATGGATGGTCTGAGCGGACGAGTTGTTGACGTGATTTTGAAGGCGAATTCTTGTTTAGTGGGGGAGAGTTGTCACATCCCGGGCCCGAGCCCAGTAGAGAAAACCCTAGGGCTTTCCCCTTCCTCTTCTATAAATAGGAGGCAGTCCCTCAGGTTTTCTCCAAAGAAGCTAAACACAACGAAGCCCTGCCCAGTTGGAGAGAGAGCAGCCGCCGGCCAACAGAGCTCCACCCCACCACCGTGCAGGCTCAGCGGAGAGGAGATCTCACCGTGTTTCAGTTCCTTCTCGTCGTTTCCTTGAGCCCTCTTCTCTTTTTGTTCTAGATTCAGCCACTGGTGAGGGTAAGGAAACCCTAATCACTCTCTTGTAGTTCTCTCTTATCTCATTCTTCTTCTAGATCTCTGATCTACGGTTTGGGTGGAAACCAACTGTTGTATTTGTAGATCTGGTTCGTGAGGATCCATAGAACGCAGATCTACTTCGTTTCATCTCTCAATTCGCAGATCTAGGCTAAGGTGAGGGCTTGTTGCAATCTCTATCTCCTTCTATCATTCTCTCATCATGGTAGATGTTCTAGATTGATCATTCATCCCTACATGTTTCTTTCCATAGATCTATATATACATATACGTATATCTATGATATATATATCTTGATGCTTGATGTGTGAAAGACATAGATTTATTACTAGGTTGTTAAAACATGGTTGAATGATGTCTGAGGATTGTATGTGATGATTGTATTGATTGGGGTTATGGTATATGTGGTTGATATATATGTGGGTGGTGTATATGAGTTAGAGAAAGGCGGCCCATGTGTGCCGATGCAACGTGGTGGAAGTACGTATGACTCAGGTGCTGCATCGTTTCTTGTTGAGTCATGCGGGAAACAAATGAGGTGGCATGATTCATCGCTTGTGAAGTTGAGAATGTTGTAGCATGGATTGAGCAGGGACCGAACGAGGTGGCGTGATCATGTGAATGTTGTAGCAAGGATCGCGCGGGGACCGAACGAGATGGTGTGATCATGTGAATATGGTGGTGTGGATTACGGATTACGCAGGGACCAAACGAGGTGGCGTAATAGCGTGAAGGTGTTTAACTCACGGGGACCGATCGAGGTGGTGAGGTATCACATGACAATATGAGAAACGCGGGGACGGAACGAGGTGGCGTGGTCTCATGTTGGCACCATCGGGGTTTATCCTCGTTACTTGTTGATTATTTTTGTCTTACTGGATGTTTAAGTTAGATACTTATGCTATGTTGCGTGATGATTGTTGGTGATTGATTTTGGGGCTCCTAAAGCTTCCCTCACTGAGTATTTGTCGAAACGCTCACCCCTTCTTTCTTTTCAGGTGAGTTCGATGGAGTGGAGGAGTAGTCATCTCGGTGTGGTGCTAGGTTTTCTAGTTGATGGATTTTCTTTAAGTTGTTTCATTTCTAAGATTTGATACTCGATTTTAAGTGTTTCCTATTCGTTTTAGTACGGTTTTGTAAGACATTTGGATTCGATCTTTGGGAATGAGATTTACATTGACCTTTTAAGTGTTTCTTGTTGGTTAAGACAATGTGAATTCATGTCGTCTCAATTAAGTGAGAGTCGGGGCGTGACAATAAACATACCTTTTATGCTCACTTCTAACGTAAAGATTTCCTCCATAAAGATTAGCTTCAGCATCATTAGGGGAAGGTAATGGCGTCCAGGTCTGAGTCTCTTGGTCAAAAATCTCAACCCAGTTCATTATATCCTATGTGCCTCCAGTTACAAATATCTTCCCGTGTATAAAAGCAGTGTTTCTTAGCCACGGTCATATCAGGAGCATCACGCCATGTGTGTGTCCGACAATCAAGCATACGAACGCCGAGGATGGCTGCTTGTCAATGGTTCCACCTATTTGGTAGATCTCTAAACCTACGGCTAAAGTGGTTGATGACTTTGTAGGAGTAGAGGAAGAAGGTGGTATCGGTGATAAAGTTGACTCATCACTGATCCAGCCGCTGTTGATTAGGTTTGGTCAAGAGAGTACCATTGGTCATAAGTTTGGCATTGGTAGAGGCAAGGTTCTGTGTTTCCCCTTTGGGAGCGGAGTGTGTAGAGGTGTGGAGAAAAGATGAGAGAGGGGATGTTCTTGGAAAGTAAGGAGAGAGAATGGTAGTGAGATATGGAGATGCGAGAAAGACAGTTTAACAATATATCATTGGGAAGTGATGAGAACGACGTTGGAGGAGGATTCTTCATTTCTCCTCCTTTTCTTTTCTGCGGCTACATGACGTACATACCGACCAGTGTGCTTAGTTAGAGCATGATTATCCAAGGTTTCTTAAGGTGGGTTTCTTATGAAAAGTTAAGAAACTGTTTCTTTGTTTTCTTAAGGAAAGTTAAGAAACAGTTTCTTATTTAAGGGTTTTAAGAAACAGTTTCTTAACTTTCCTTAAGAAAACTAAGAAACAATTTCTTAATGTTTCATAAGAAACCCACCTTAAGAAATCCGGATAATCATGGTCTTACTAGCTAGGTCTTGCAATAACTCCTAGATTCTAGCTAGGCCAAAAAAATTAATTTCTTTTCTGATTTTTAGTTTTTCTTTTTTTGAAAACTGTTTTTGTAGCTACGAAGAATTTTATTTTCCATATATAAATATGTCACAGAGGTACTAAACTTTGTTCTGCCCTAAAGAGAGACAATATATTTTACTTTATTTTTTGCTTAACTTTTCTATATTGTATGGAAAATATATTTGTGTGTCCAAAACTGAGATGTATTGGTAGTTTTATTTTGGTGAAAAAGTGTTTGTATCATATAGTTTGTATTAATTTTATATGGAAAATTTATAGGCCGTTTTATAAATTAGTTGATAATTAAAACTCGTATATGGTAAAGTATGACATAAAATAAAATAAAATGTTTTGAATATGGATTTAAAAATATGAAACAAAAAAGTATTAATAACAATGTTTCTTATAGTTTTCATGTTATTGGAAATTACTTCTATATATTTTCTAACGGAAATTATTTATATAATCATTGATATGTGAAAAATTACAGTTTAAACGAAAACAAAAATATAATTAAATCTCTAGCAATGCTTTGGTCCAACAAGATGAACTGAAAGATGTGTACATTAACACTATAGATACGTTTCAGGATCAACTCATAAGTCATAACCATAACCATGTCATGTGTCAGTGTCGTGGGTAGGGGTGTCAAAATGGGTCATGATTCATGGGTTGACCCAACCCAAATTGACCCATTAACCCAAATGAACTGTTTATTTTTGATCCAATGGGTTAACGGGTTAACAGGTTAATGGGTTAACAGTTAAATGGGTTAACAAGTTAATGGGTTAACAAGTTAAATAGGTCTATTGGATTGGGTCCACTCTGATCCATTTAGATTTTAATTAAAAAAAAAGGTGAATATTCAATATCCACAGAAAAAAAAATCTCGTCGTTTCCAACTCGATATCATTCTCGTCTCCGAGTCGTCTCCGACTCAATCTCGTGCCTCCCTCACTCTCGATCTCGTGCCTCCCTCACTCTCGATCTCGTTCCTCCCTCACTGAGATTCCGGATTTGCAAACTAACAAGAGGTATGATTTTGATTCTTACCCTCTGTTTCTAATGGGTCCAATCACTCAAATCTGGTTTGAGACTTTCAGTTTTGTCTCAGATTCTCTTATTAGCTGATTTGTGTTTACTATTGTGTCTATGTCTCGTGCATCATCCAATTCGTCTTGCTTCATTTCCATGCGCTTCCTAGGTAATAAACTAGTGTCTTCTTTGATCAATGAATGTTCTTGACCGTATCTTCTTGCAATGACCTATGTTTTAACTATTTGTAAGTAGTGTTCGATCTGTATGGTAGACTTCAAGCATCTAAATTCATATAACTCACAGACACAACTACATGTTTATGGAACACTGGAACTAGATATAATCAAACATTAGTTTGGTTGATTACAAGTGTAGGATGAGCAAAGAGTCCAGCGAATTGTTAAAGAGCATATCTTCTTACAATATGTTCTTATATGTTCTACATTCCTTTAGTTTTGGTCTAATATAGATGAACCCTTCCATGCCAGGACAAAACGATACGACTGCGTTTTGTTCCAGAGTCATCAAGTATGGAAGCAACGCCCTTAGTAAATATAGGATTCCTGCCAATTGAGAATTAGGGTTTAGTTAAGCTTACTAGAAACAGGGGAAGGATATGAAAAAGATGGCAGCTTGACACTGAGCTCCATCTCAACTGTGATTTTCTAGACTTCTTCATTTGGTCACTTTGGTTCTTGTTTAATCTCCCCAAGTTCAGAAACCTTATCTTTTTCTTTTATCTGTCTCATTCAACGGCTGAAAATCTAAATGCAATAACCAATACTGAGGTTTAAACGAAGCTAAGTCTTGTATGTTCTACATTCCATTACTTGCTTGTCCCTGATCCCTTATTAGTATTGTTATATTACTATCTAGAAAGTCTTGTGTTTTCTCATCTTAAATGGTTGTTATATTGGAAAGGTGTGGAATCTGCTTATTGATCACGTTCTATATTGATCACGTTCTCGTTATGTTTGACTCAAGTTATTGTGGGTTAGCAAGTCACTTGAGCAATTTTTTTTTTCTCATCTTGTCTTATTCATAAATTTGTCCACGAGCATATATTTGTCCACGAGCATACTGTCATGTCCACGAGAATATATATTTTTTTCTCATCTTGTCTTTACTGTCATAAATCTGCATACATGATAAAGTCATGTCTTTCTGGAGCTATATTTGTGTCCAAGCTTTTAATTACATGATAAAGTCATGTCTTTATGGTCGAGCATTGTTGTGACTTGTGAGTCTATCAATATCGTTGTTGTGATTTCTTCTCTATTTTAAAAGATATTTCTTCAGTGACCATTACCCTTATACCGTGTAATAGATGTTTCTTCAGTGATAGCTGAGAATTTATCATACTTTAACACTCAAACGTATTGAATTTCAGGTTGCTAGATATGGAAAATGAAGAAGAATATCCATCAACAGGTACATCTTCTAATACTGCAAAGAGAAGAAAAACATCGAATATGTGGAAATATTTTAGAGTAGAAAAGGAAGAGACTGAGGAAGAGAGAGCATATTGTATGAAATGCTCAAAGAGCTATGCGTATACATCAACTAGTGGAACCTCAAATCTGAAGCGTCATAAAGAGAAATGCTTAGGAATTTTGGAGGCTGAAAGAAGGGTAGTGAATTTTGATGAGAGAGTTGCTAGGGAGAAGTACAGTCGAGTCATTATTAGACATAATCTTCCCTTCATTTCGGTTGACTCCAAGTCAAGCACTAATAACTCCAAATCAAGACCATGCTAGTACCATGGAACTATAGAACATTATTGGGTATGTATCTCTTAACTCTTATGGTAGTGCAAAACTTGAATGTTCCACCTTTCTGCTGCGTTGCTGACGAGTGATTTGGTTACGTAGTGGTACTTATGATGATCTTAATGTAATGTAATGCTTTTATCTGGACTTCCATGTTTCTGTTGGCTGCTTCTTACTTGTGTTTCTCGTACTCTCAACAGGTCAGTGCGGTCATGGGCTGAGTGTGTCATGGGCTGAGTGTGTCATGGGCTGAAGATATGTACGATCTCACACGAGGAGCAAGAAACAACAACAACAGAAATTGAAAATTAAAAATATGTAAACGTTGAGATTTTAATTTCATACTTAGAACTTGAAGACAAAATAATTTTCATTTATATGATCATATTTTAAACCTTTTAAAAATGTGTAAATTTTGATTAAAATTGACCCATTTGACCCATGACCCATTAATATTCAACCCATTTGGGTTATGGGTTGGGTTGACCCATTTGACCCATTTTGACATCCCTCGTGGGGTTGGCCTTTGTTGCAGATATATGGAGGATTTAGGCCTGGGCATTTTATCTGTTAAATTTTATTCGATTTATTATTCGTTTCGATTCGAACAGAAAAAATCCGGATATTCGTAAGTTGTCGAAGCAAAGCAAATACTAAAAGTTATTATTCATTAGAAACGAAGCAAACCACAAATACTAAAAAATTTAGAACCGGATATCCGATTCGCTCCGGCATTATACAAATAGATGTATATTTACAAATAAATATAGGATTTCATATGTATAATTTTATATAATTATTATTTTAACATATCGTTTTATTAATTTTATTTAAATTGTACTTATAATTTTTTTATAAAATCATTAATTCTCTAAAATTTTAATAATTTTCTAAAATTTTGTGTGTTTATAAGAAAAATTTGATTAATTTTAGAATATATGGAACATATAGTTTCATTATTTTTTATTTTATATTATGTGAAAATACTTTTGAAAAAACAAATTTGTATATTTTTCTTAAATTTAGTTGTATTAAACAAAATAGATGAGATATCCGTAAGTATCCGTAAATATTCGCAAATACTTATAAAAATTCCGGATAACCTGAAAACCGGATATCCGTATTTCCTCGAAACAAAGCAAATTGAAAAATCAGATATCCGTAAGATGCGAAGCAAATCACAAATACTGAAAATTATTGTGTTATTCGATCCGTGTCCACCCCTAGGAGGATTAACGTGGTTCTTACTCATGCAAGAAGAGATATGTTGGTATGGTTTCTCTTTCTCCCTCTGTGCACACAAATTCTGTTCGGTGAATATATTTGCTTTTCTTTAAAGGTTTTAAGAGCATGTCCATCAAGGAGTTTTAGGGGCTTTTTAACCCAAAAAGGTGATAGGTTTTACAATTTTCTCTAAGAACCCGTTTCTAAAAATCTCTAATTAAGAATCGTCTCTTACACTTTTTTGTGGACCCCACTGATATGTGACGGTCCACGATTAGTTTATTTTATTTATTTTTATTTTTTTTAATTTAGAAAAAAGAAAAAAAAATCAGAATCCCATAAGAGCTTTTATGGATGGAGATAGTTTAAGACTCTTGTTATTCTTGAAAAGGGATGGGAAATGCATCTGCCCTGATTAGATATGAGGATTGGACAGTTTTAATGGAAATGGAACTCTTTTGTGGAAATGGAGACTCTTTTCACCATTATTTGTTGTATCATTCATTCATGAATAAAGAATCATATTCTTTTTTTTTTTGATAAACTTTATCGGCTGATCCGGTCAGCTATGATAGGAATACATTTGTTGTATCCACACTGTCTCGAATTTGGATTACTTTCCGACTAATGCCAGACAGTGAACCGAGCATCTGTTATGATCCACCATGTAAACCACTTGGACCAAAGCCCAGACTAGCCAAATAATAATAATTTAGTTCTCAAGGAAAATCTAACCCATGACTGATGTGGGTGCACACCAAACCTCAAAAAATTACCACTAAACTACTATCACTTGGTTATAAAAATCGT
>CAJHQP010006701.1:0-36640 GCA_905132765.1 Moricandia arvensis | reverse complement strand
AACAAAATTTGTAATAAAAATTTTTTAATGTTTTAATATTGAATTTAATTAAAAAGTAAAATTAAAAAATTTCCATTTATTTTCTCTTAAATTTTAGAGATTTTTTTTAATTTTTGTTGAAATTTATAAGTATTTTTAATTAAAATAAATAAAGTTTGAGTATTAAAATAGCGCCAAAATTTTAAAAGTTAGTATATTATAATGAGAAAAAAATAATTAGTTATGGTATTAAACTGGTAGCGAAAAAAGGTTTAGTATTAAAAAGCTTAATGAATTTAGTTGAGTATTTTTATGAAACTAAAATATATTTTAGTCCTTTTTTCTTAAAATTTAGTTTTAGCACATTTGGTTTTTAGGTCTATTCTAGGTATCTCTCTATAACAAAACAATTCTTATATACACAGATAAAAAATTAGTGTACCATAATAAGTATCAGGGCCTCTTACAGGCCCTAAGAAACTAGAATGGGCTAAAAAAGAACAAAACGCCGGAAAATTGGCCTTATAAACAAAACTGAAATCCCTCAGGCGTCAGATTTTGAACACTATTCTCCACGTTGAAGACCGCGCTTAGGGCGTCTCTTCGCGATCCACTAACCAAAACAACCCTTCTTCCGCGGAATCGAACGTTTCCGATTGGTCTGGGTACGCTCCATCTCTACTTAATTGATCTCTATCTTTCGTTCAGTTTCTACTGAACCCGAAACGGTTACCTTTCTCTCGATCTTTGCCTCTCTGAGTTTTAGGGTTTTCGTTATTCAAACTTTTATGGTTATGCTTTTGTTAATTACATTCACAAGATCTAACTTTCTTGCCCTTTTGTTTCATACTCTGTATACTTGTTTTGAGCCAATGCCTTCGGTGAGAACCGCTCGAAAAGTTGTGTTTTTCTTCCCGCCGATTAAAGCTCATGCTGGCATATTCAGATGGGGTTGGGTCTTTGGTAGGATTGGTCTTGTAGGGAAAGGTAGGATACTTCACTTATCAAAAAAACACTATAGAACATGTTTAATAAAGGTGTATCAGTTTCTCTTTTGATCGTTTGGTAGTAAGGCAGTTCCTTTGACTTCTTGAAACATAATAATACTTACCTTGTGAAACATATTAGATTGTGTGAGTTCAAAGATGTTGAACCTATTAGATTGTGTTCCTTCCTTTTAAGTACTGTCTTTTGTCGGTCAGGTTGTGAGAAAATATGTTGGATTCTGCAAAGACTGTTACAGTTGTATCTTTGTATAGACTTTGTTGATTGCTTTGGAAGAGTTTTTGAAGATGTATTTCTTAGTGTGTATCTTTATATACCTGATAATATTTTGATGTTGTTGATTCTTTCAACAGATGGAAGAGTTAATGTAAGATGGTCTCCAATTTAATCGTGTGGAGAACGCCCACACGCTTCTTAAGAATATTTAAAAAGGCTATAAGCAAAGAAAAGTCACATAAAGAAGCCACTGAAAGGAAAAGCTTGGAAGGGTGTAAACATGCCCCCTGTCTGTCTGAGATCCCTCATCACTCGGTTGTCCTCCTTTGCTCATCTTACCACAAGGTTGTCGTCCTTACATGTGTGCCACAGGAAACCGGTTTCTCAAATTGTCTAGAGCAGTACAAAAAAGTCCTTATGCGAAGAGGAGCAAAAGCGTAAACCTTGCAGGCTGTTGTGCCCGCCCTTGTCCGGGTCAGCGTGAAGGTGGACTGTGCGTGAAAGATGCGAGAAAAGTATCTGAATTCGAAGAAAAGGGCTTGCATGGAACGACAAGGTTGTTTTCTGAGCCTATAGACAGCCAAGGAAACATGTTAAGGAAGTTCACCGAGAGCTAAACACAAAAGAGCCATGATCCCTGTGATGGAGGAGAAATTGGGAAGAGGTTTGAAGTTGAGAGGGAGAGGAGGATGTAATTAGCACGGGTGATGTCGTCAACACCAGGAGCTATGTTTTGGCGGACTATGTTATTGAGCCTTACAACGATGACTGATGAATGATAATGATGATGACTCTGAGTCTGATCGATTCTTTGAAAGATGGTACTTGATCTGCGGATCGCTAGGAGCATTTGACATAAGCCGTCTTCAACCACGTCTGCTACAGCCATCACGAGTAGGGCTGCGCAATTTAACTGATGACAACCACCGGTACGAAGCAGAGGTGCGGAACAGAAGGCGGTAAATGCAAGATTGATGATTTGCGTGTTTGAAAGGATATGACCAGCTTGAGCTTCTTATGCGAGCCTTGAAGAAGGGAAATGGCGGAAACATAAAAAGGGTTGCGTGTTTTTTTGTGTTAACGGTATTTGGTTCCAGGTTGAAGATGGGTCAGTAGTTGTTCTTTGATTTTTAAAGAAACGTTTCATATGCTTGCTTTCATGAGAATATCTCTCTCAGTTGCGCCTTAGCACTTTCATTTCTTAAACAATGATTAAAACATACGTATATGATTTCGGAAGAATACATTTCAAGATAACCAAACCAAATAGCAACAAGAGATTCCTTGTCCAAATCGCCCATGGGCCAAAAAGCTTCTGTCTTCTAGTTCTACTCTTTCTTTAGAAGAGAGAAGAAACTCTTCTTCTTCCTTTTCACAAAACCAAAATCTTTCACAAGGAAGAAAATTTATGTTTTTGCTTTTGTATAAATTTCGATCTATAGATTGAATTTTTGTTCTGTTTAGCGGATTTGTTGGAATCAACTTAGCGATTCTGATGCGTATATCAACTCAGATTCAGAGATGTTTCTCATGATTTATTTGTTCTTTGATCTTGAGTTGAAGTTTGATAAATTCCTTTGCTCTCATCTTCTCTTTGGAATTTCCTTTTCGTACGATTGAGATGTTTGGTTCTCTTATTGTTATTGAAGCTCGCCTCGTGATTCTGATTCTGGAGTCAACCCTTCGTCTATGTCTAAGCGGCAGTATCCAAATGATCAGGTTCGAGATTAGATTATCTTTTAAGAGTTCGACGCAAAGCTTAGAAAGTTAGAGCTACCTTTCAATAGCGTTCTGACAAGGTCTGTTTCCAAAAAACTACTGAAGTATGTTCGATGGAGATCGACGACATGTTCCCTGTACGATATACGACACCTCCTCTTGCAACTCAGTTCTTGATGTATAGAAGAACCATGAACAAACAAAAAGTGTCATGTTACGTGCTATGACTTCATAGATTCTGATCTTTAGTTTAGGTTCTATGGGCTTAATAGATTATTGTAACAATGGTGTTCGATCTGCTTGTAATTTTATGCGCGCACTAGCGGGTAGGTACAAGCGGAGTACTCGTAGCTATACTTAGTACTCGGCTTGGCTATGTTCAGTATCAAATCTTGGACTTGTACTTGATTGAAAATGAGTACTTGTAATTTCAGTACTTGCGCAAAAATGATCGATTTGCAGATACTTATCTTGTTTTAATTACTTGTTACTTGTAAAATTATTTGATAATTATTGTTAAATTATTGATAATTGTTAAAATTAAAAGTAAATTAAATTTAGTTATATATAATAATATATCATTATTTTTCTTTATCATTGTTTTGCATGTATTTTATTCATTCGTGAAATAAATTATATTAGAGAAGAAAAAAATTGTCCAAGATACTTTATATAAATATTTTACTTATGGTTTGATTCATTTATTAAAAATTGATATGTAACAAATTAATTTTACTATTAATTAGAAAATGTATTTTTATTCATTGACAAAATTGAGTAATAAAACCAAAAAACTAAATAATTAATGTATTTTATTATATTTATATTGCTGTGTAAAAATTTAAGTAGACTACTTGATACATGACTTGGTCAGAATAAATATTTGATCTAAAGATCATGCTACTAATAAAATGCATTAATTTTATAACATAGTGAAATAGATACTACATATTAATAAACCAAAAAAGTATATAACCAGTAACTGAACACATTAAGGATAAAGCAAGTAATAAACAAAGTAAACGAGCCAAGTAGTTAAAACAAAAATGAACTTGATATTTTGACTGCTACTTGCAAGTATATAATATGTTATTACTTGGTACTCGACTTGAGTTTATATCAAGTACTGTGTTTTTCAAACTAAAGTCAAGTCAAGTAGTGAGCTACAAGCCGAGTATCAAATATTTGTACCCAGCATAATGCGCTCACTTGGACTTCGTTTAATATAAACGAAATGTTGACACCAAAAGACGAAAAATCGTGACTGGCTGTGTCGATCTCACACCGTGATATATTTTAATATAACGCCCCAACCGCCCTACCGGTGAGTCAACCATCCCTCTATTCGGGCTCGCTGGCCACCCTGTCGACGTCAGTGCGTAAGTTTTTCCAAGACTCGAAATCATTGTATACTGACCATGCGAATCACTACCCGACCTTTCTCCGTGTTTGCCTCACTCACACGGTATCACGAATTACTTTCTGATAGGTCACCCATCCTTTCACTACTCCAGCATAAGCACGCTTAACCCTGGAGTTCTAAACTGATGGATGTGACGGAAAAGGTAAGTCAATTTTGGTGACATAGTAGTCAAATCAATTTTCTTAAGCCTTCCACATATTACAACTCGGATGTTACAATTCACCCCCTCTCAAAGAACGCAACGCCCTCGTTTCTCCCCACGACAGGTCTCAAAGACGCCTCTCAGGTCAGAACGAGATGGCTAACCAGCTCTGATACTACTTGTAACGCCCAACCGCCCCTACCGGTGAGTCACCCATCCCTCTATCGGGCTCGTGGGCCCACCCCTGCTCCGACGGTCGTGACGTGAAATTCTCCAAGGCTCGAAATCATCTGTTTACTGACCCTGCAATCACCACCCGACCTTTTCTCGTGTTTTGGCCTCACTCACACGGTATCGCGAATACTCCCGTTAGGTCCGCATAATCATATCCTTCACTACCCAGCATAAGCACGCTTAACCCTGAATGTTCTAAACTGATGTCTGACGGAAAAAGGTAAGTCAACTTTGGTGACATAGGTAGTCAAATCAATTTTTTTAAGCCTTTAACATATCACAACTCGGGATGTTACAATTTTGATGATTATCAATCTTCGGGACGCACCATTCTTATAAAAAAGCAGAGGCACTGAACATTTTCTTAACCGAAATCGTTAATTCATATATTTTTTGTTGTGAAACAGCTGTTAGAGATGAAATCTTGGTACACTATTTTGATGAGTATCTATCTTCCTGCACTTTGTTACATAAGCTACACAGATCGTTTGGAGAATGTTACATTTTAAACTTAGTGATGATATTATGAGCTTGTAAGATTTGCTGACAAGATTATGCATGAACTACCAACCCTGGTTCCATCTTTTAGCTTCAGCCACGTCTGAAAGATAAAACATTTTCTTAATAAGACCAGGATCAAGGAGAAGAGACAAAACGAAACAAAGATGCTTCCTGCCACAATTTTAAGTATTTAATACAGCAAATTTTCTAGTGCTTCACAGAGCGGTGTTTCTGTTGACCTGACCCATGGCTATACCTAACGTAAAAAAAATAAAGAAACTAGAGCTTGCTTCTTATTGATGGACATTTTTCAACAAGTTTTGCTTGTGCTAGTTCCTCCAGCAGCTGTGTTAACCTGTTTCGAGAGATAGGCTTCATAGATTTCAACGATAAGACGAGGCTCCTTTTCCACAAGCTCCATGTATTCCTCTCTTTTAGTAACTTTCTCCATGTTTTCTATGATCTGTAACAATGCAGCATCACGCACATGTTTCGCGTTGTGCTGGTGGGCAAAGGCATAGGTCATGAGAGAGTTGTCCGGATTGAGTTTGGTTACCAAAAACTTCTCACAGTAACTCTTGAGATGTTTCACTTGGTATTTCTCTGACATAACCAAAAGATCACATGCCATTATCTCATCAAGACATGCTTCAGCTGTGTAGAGATAATAGACAAACGTTCGAAGAGTGTCATAAGATATGTCGCTTATCTGATTGTGCCGCTACGGCTCTCTCCATCTCATTCTCAAGCATTGCTGCTGAAGACTGGGGAACGACTCACCTGGGCAGCAATGTTCACCAATTTGTTAGTAGGAAAGTCTACGCTATCAAATGGTGTTTTGCTAAACACTCACAGTTCTCACTGTGTACATATGAGACCATTAGACAATCAAACCCAAAACATACACACACAAGCCAAGTTTCCAGTTTCTTTTGCATGCGTTTCATGAAAAGGTGAAGTTTGGATTCCGACAAAAGGGCATAAAATCAGCAAGAGGATAGGTAAGAAATGCCAAAAAGGACAGAAGAGGTCAAACACAGATCATCACATCAAGCAAATTTACAGAAAAAATGCTCTTCTTAAAACATAGTTCCTGCACTAGCAAAAGACTACAAACCTAACACCAGTGCGACTACAAACCTAACACCAGTGTTCTATAAATCGGTCTAGTCGGCAAATCAGGGTATGAGCAAAATGATTTTTTCAAACTGATTTAAAAAAAAAACCGGTCTAGGAGTTCAAAAATTGGTCTAGACACCCGCTTAAACAATAATCGGTCTAGGCAGCCGCCTAAACAATAATCGTCTGTAATAGGTCTGGGCATTTTAACCTGGACCCGAAGACCCGACCCGGACCCGGTCCGAAAATACCCGACCCGAACCCGAACCGAAAGTTTACAAGTACCTTTTGGGTCTAAATTTCTTTTACCCGAATAGACCCGGACCCGAAGAGAACCGACCCGAATAGACCCGGACCCGAAAAGAACCGATCCAAATAGACCCGACCCGCAAGAACCGATTTGTACCCGACTTAAAAACATGTATATTAAACTATGATTTTTTTTGTTATGTTTTATATACATATATATATATATATATTATATTTTATTTAGTTGAAATTTCTTTTGTTAACAATATTTATTATTATTTTGTAACATTTTTAAGTAATATGAAGCTTTAAACTATAAAATTTTAGAGTTTAAAATGATTTATGTTGATTATTAATAGTTTAATTTAAGCTATTTTATAAATATTTAGATATATATGACAAATATTAATTAAATTTGAGTGAGTCTCGGTATGCCATGTATTTTTCAGATTCTAAATACCCAAACCCGATCCGGACCCGATATGGACCGAAAAATTACGGGTATTTTACAGGTATTGAAATTATAGACCCGAACCGACCCGGACCCGACAAGACCCGACCCGGAACCGACCCGAAAAATTACAAGTACCTATATGGGTCTAAATTTTCAGGACCCGAAAGACCCGGACCCGACAGGACCCGACCCGAACCCGACCCGAGACCCGGATGCCCAGGCCTAGTCTGTAAGATGTCTAACTACCACCTAGCAATTTTTAGAACATTGCTAAACACTATATCATATGATTGCAACTTCTACTTCTTCCTAAAACTCATGGTTATGAGATCAATAAATTCATAACTGAACTTCAAACAGATAAAAAAGACAATTCTGTAAACGATAACTATTAAACAAAATAGAAATGGTCTTGTTAAAACATACTTTCTGCATCAGCAAAAATCTCTAACACTGAACACAATGCCATATGCTTTCAACCTCTGTCTCATCCTAATATGCATATATACTCAAAGTCTACTCCATTGTTGTTCACATTGAATAAAAAAACAATCAAACATGACACAAACTGAACATTTGGTAGGAAAAAAAACAATCTGACACAAACTAATTTCCAAAAAAGCCAAGTTGAGAGAACAAACCAGAACGGCTTTATGAGCGGGAACAGGAGGTGAAGCGGCGGAGTCATCGGAGGCGATGAGAACAAGATCAGTGAAGGACCTGGAGGAGCTATTCCCATGATCGAGAGAAGATGATAAGCGTAGGAAATTAACTTTGGCTTTAAGGTCTTCGATCTCGCGTTTGAGCTCTTCCTCAGTCTCGCCTGCCTCTACGTAGCATTCCTTGCACGTGCCTGCGTCGCGAGGGAGGTACTCTTCCCGACACGAGATGCACCGCATCGCCGTGTCCGAATCGGACTCGGATCCGCTCTCGCTGCTCTCGGATTCGATGACGCATCGGTGGTGTCTCCTCATCTTACACGACGGCGCTTTGCTCTTTCTTCCGATTTTAGTTGTTTTTTGGGTCTTTCTCAGTTAGAGAGCCATTCAATTAAACAAAAACCACTTATTGAGGTGATGATTGTGTTTGTCCCCAAAAAAGAGAGAGGTGATGTTATCTTTTTTTTTTTTTTAACTCAGCATCAATTTTCATTAACCAATTGTTTCATTAACCAATTTGTTTCATTAACCAATTTGTTTCACATGACCTTACAACCACACTTAAATCAAACAAGTTAATATCATTTAGAATCAGTACTTGGATCCTACACTACCAATCTAAAACCTTTGCTGCAATTTTGACCTATTGAACGTGACACTCTTCCCATTACACTGGAAAAGCATATTCTAAACCAACTACTTGGACCACAGGAAGTGAAGGTAATGAAGACAAAAAGTGTTCATTCACAGGCCAAGATACCAAATTGACGTATTGGGTTCGGTCTCCCAAGGATTTGATTGTTGCACCGGACCAAAACCTCTTCACCTCTCGGTTCATCTCTTGGTTGGACTCAACACTGCTGGTCTAAACCTTCGCTCCTAGGCCAACGAAACACTTAAAAATCTACATCCAAACCTAATGGTATGACCAACAACTACTAACGCAAGAGAATAAACAAACTACTCCCGAGTACATTCTTAAGTTAACCTACTGATTCCAAATGATTGACAAATAAGTACATGAACCAATAACTTCTACACCAAAGGCACATCCTCGAGTTAGCGTCATCCTCTTGGTGTTCAGAGTTGTGACCCTCAACCAAAAATTGGACACATAGATCCGTAATGAAAATCGGGTTTTGACGAAGAGTCATGAACTGATGTAAAACAAATCCAAGCTTTCTTAGAAGTAAAGTCCTTACCCACGGTTTACATAGTTTCTCTATTTGTCGCATGGTTTTAGAACTGTCGCCACCAACTGCCTCTATGTTAACTTTTCGTTTCCACCTAATCGACGAAGCCCATGGTTCATGTGGCCCCAGGAGTCGGGAAACCAGTCTCTGCCAGCTTGCCTTCAAATATATCCTCCTCACATCTCACCGTCTCGTATGGAACTATATCTATGTGAAAGGAGGCGTCTTTCAAGCTCACGCGCCGTCCCCAAATCGGATACGCCAAGGATCTAAAAAGGGAAAATTAGATCTAACTTCTCCGCTACCCTAAAAGACGACTCTCTACACCACCACCGTCACGTCAGCTTCGCCATCACTCCAAATCTCGTCGGGATTAGCCACCGTCAGTAAAGCAAATCCTCCGTAAGAAAAACAAATAATATGCAGAAGGCTTTTGAGGAAGTACAAAATAATTTGACAAAATTACACGAGGTTTCGGAGGTCTTACATAAATTAAAAGAAGATTACCGTGATAAGGAACAATATTGGAAACAGAAGAGTAGAACAAAGTTGAACACGTGTAGAGGTAGAAATACAAAACTTCTATCATACATTGACAAAGCAAAGACACATTCAAAATAGTTTTATTGGTCCATATATTGAGGAGTGGAACTGGGCTAAATCAGAAGGTGAGGTGGAAGGAGTTGCAATTAATTCTTTTAATAATTTTTTCCAATCTCAATCTCCATCTGAATTTGATAGGTTTTTACAAGAACTTCCAAAATTAATTCAGATAACCAGAATATTAGGTTGACGGCTCTGGCAACAGAGACACAATCAGCTTTTTTTTATGGAGACTTATTCCAGAGAATTTCCTTATTTACATAGAGATGTTTCATGGACTGCGTACAAATAGTTCATGCAAAGGAAATGTTTTTTGGCAATTAAAACATATATGAATAAAGCATATGATAAAGTAAAATGGTCTTTTGTGCAGCGAATTCTCTTAAAAATGGTTTCTTTCCTACTTGGGTTTCATGGATGATGCAATGTATATCATCAGTCAAATATAAGGTTTTAATTAATTAGCAACCGAAAGGGAATATTATTACAAAGAGAGGTTTGAGGCAAGAGGACCAATGTAATCTTATTTATTTTCCTTATGTACAAAATCTCTTAGTGCAAATATTATGAAAGAGAAAAAGGTTAACATGGCTTAAGGGAGTCCGCTGATTTCTCATCTACTATTTGCGGATGACTGGTTATTCTTTTGTAAGGCTACTCTGGAAGAATGTGGGTTCAATCTGAAGCTGTTTAAAGATTATGGATTAGTGTCGGAACAACAAATAAATTTTACAAAATCGTTCTTACAATTTGGCCAAAAGGTCCCAAATGGGCTGCGGTTGGAAATTCAAAACCAACTCGGAAACACTAGGATTGGAGGTATGAAAAATTATTTGGGTATCCTAAACAGTGTAGGTGGATCAAAAAACCAAATTTACGGATTCCTAACTGTAAGGATAAACAATAAAGTGACTGGACACAGTTAATTTCTTACAAAAAGGGGAAACGAATTAATTATAAAATCAGTGGCATCAGCGATGCCAACACATGTTATGTCATGTTTAGACCTTCCAAAACTCTAACAAAGAAATTTATAAGTGCTATTGCACATTTTTGGTGCATTTGTAGTGGTAGCAAGAAAGGAATCCGTTGGTATTCATGGGATAAAGTATGCAGACACAAGGAGGATGGAGGCTTTGGTTTTCGAGATATTTCAGTATGTGCACCCTTAGTGCTATGTTCGGCCTCTTGAGAGGTTGTGGCAACTCGCCCTCTGGCCTCTCTCCACGTATGCAACCATGTTGATGTCCATCAATCACTACAGTACATTCTCTTGCAAAATTCCCAACACCACCACATCTGAAAGAGGTCACCCGCCACCTTCTGGACAGTATCGATCTTGATTTCATGTATTAACACACTTAAAACAAGCACCAGTACCTTGGCGACAACCTCCGCGGTGTGGCTTTACACACGCCCTACACAATGGTGTCACCCAACCTCTTGGTTATCAGGGCACCTCGGCTGAGTCATTGCATGGTCCCTCTTCGAACGATCCTGCTTCGCCCCTTCCTCTAGCCCACTCTCAACCAATTGTTCCTTCTCCACCAACTCCGAAACTGTGTGGTAATCCATGTTCACCATCATGGTCATAAGCTCAGGTTTCATCCCACACATGACACTTTCGATCTTTCGCTGCTCGTCATCCATCTCTCGCCTTGCATACCTCTTAAGAATGTTGAAATCTTTCTCATACTCACGTACTGATTTTGTCCCTTGACCAAGCTCAAGGAAAGACATCTCCAACTTGATTGGGGAATCAGTTGGAAAATACGTCATTGTGAACTCGTCCTTGAACGAGTTCCAATTATGCACCTTTTTCGGATCCATGCGAAGTACCCCTTGCCATCACTGGTACGCATCACCTTCCAAAAAAAAAGACTGCAAGGTCCCTTTTGTGTGCCTCTGGGCAACACAACGACACAAAATTACATTCCAAACGATACTTATGCTCATCTGCTTCCATTGGCTTACAGCTGCCACTAAAATTTCACATCTTGAGACTTGTCAACTGGTTCATTATGCTAAGAATTCCAATCATAACACACATTCATATAGGCCATAAACATGTATCCTTTGCACAAGACTTAGACCATCTGGAAGTTTCACATGTTCCAACAAACCCCATTTTTGAAAACAACCAGCCAGGACGGAGCTAACTAGTCTACCCTGCTCTAATACCAAAGTGAAACACCCTGACCCAAAATTACTTGAAAAGCCTTTGGAAATTCTAAGCAAAATCTGTGCAATATTTCATCAAGTAAACATAATAAAACTCCGCATTTTTACTGATAAAAATGAGTTAAATAACATAGAAAATAAGAATAAAGTTCTTTAAAACAACAATAAAGTCCTCCAAGTTTACGATACCCGATCGATGGTCTTTATAGCTAGTGCTTTGGTTACTACTACTCATCACCTACATCAAAAAACAAGCATGAGCATACAAACATATTCAGTGAGGATTCTCAAAATCGCTCACATGCAACCCGTAACATATTAACAATTGAATTTCATTCTAACAACCTAATATTCCATTTACATCCTTATAATTAACCGTTTCCTTTGTTACTAGCCATCTATTTTTACTTAGTCATTTCTACACATTTCTATTCAGTTAATAGTTTCTACTCCTTCCCGGCGTCGAATGACACTTATGTCAGAAGCCAATTTCTCAGCTCGTAGCCATCATGTACATCCGAAGCCATTCGACCCGTTGGTCCCTTATATGTCCTGAAACTAATGGCCCAAAGACACATGACCCCGAAGGTCCATCACGCTGAAGCTAACATATGGCCCAAAGTCAAAATATAACACTATATCTTTTTATTGCCTAAATCCAAAACATACTTTCCTTATTTGAGTTCATTCGCTTAATCATGTATGTTCCTTATTTAATCTCTATCTTAATCCATTTTCTTAACATTTCCAGATTTAACATGCACATTCATTTTAGATCAAATCATACATTGTCACATAATTCCATCTCAATATGCCATCTATACACACAATCTAGCATGTCATATCCTAAGAAAGTGAAGAACGTTCTTTGAACCCTCAAAGATCATTTTGAAGAACGACGAACAAACTTTCCATAAACGCATTGCTCATTCTTAGACCCCTAGCATATTGGGATCTAGTTCGTTAGAATACATTCTAACATGTTGCTACGATTTACATCACCATTTTAACTGAATCTTAAAGATTCAAAGATTATGTACTTCCTAGTGTTTTTGGGAAAAAACTTCTTTGCTCATCCTCGTTCGATCCTCCTTCTCGAACTCCTATTTTTAAAGACACATTTCTACTTTGATTTCTATATAGACTCGTTTTTGAATTGTGTCTAGAAATGAGTATTAAATGTCTCTTTATAAACTACTTTGTTGACTTGCTCGCCAAGTTAGGCATTTAGTGATGTTTCTTACTTGACTTGGTCAAACCGTGCCATCAGTGGCTTGACTGAATCTCTATGTTTCTTTCCTTATATGACTCCTACACATCCGACCTCCCTTTTTTATCATACCGTCAATGATACGTAGTCAAACTTGCCTTACTTGCAATGTGCATTCTCTAATGACCACACTTTTCTTAATTGGCTTTTCTTAATTATTTCACCATTGGATCAAAGCCAAAGCCTACCATAAAACAAGAAACCTTGAAGTGCATGAATTCGTATGACATAGCATCATTTTTTGCCACAGAGTCTCATAGATGATAGTCACCGATAACGAACCTCAATTCATTTCCAAGAATTTTGTAGCATTCTGTGAACTCCAGAAAATAAAACTGACCACTTCTTCCATGTATTACCCGCAAGGGAACGGGCAAGACAATGCAGGAAACAAGAAGATCTTAAGTAATAGTAAGAGATGCCTCAACTCCAAAAATGAAACATGATTGTCAGAACTTCAAGGAGTTTTGTGTGCATGTTGCAAGACACGCCATAAAGCAACACAAGAAAATTCTTCTCTAGCCTACGGGATAGAAATTGACATACGCGCCAAACAGCTATACCAAGCTCCTGGCGGCATGTATTCATTCTGAACCCCGAGAAACGTCGAATGCTCCAAGATCAACTTGACTTCATTGACACACGTCGAGATCAAACTTTGATTAGAATTCAAAACTATCAACAAACAGCTGCTGGCTACTACAATTCCAAAGTCAGAAAATGATGATTTGTAGTAGGCGATCTAGTACTGCGAAAATCAGTCGACGATACACAAGGAGAGGTACTAGAAAACAGGGGTCTTTTGGGAATGTGCCCACTCAGCCACCAAAGTAGTCCGCCTCGGCGTCTACATACTCTTTGATGATAAACTGAATGTACCAGTCACTAGGTCTTGGAATTCTTTCCACTTCAAATTCTATCACGACTGAGTATGATCTCAATAACCGACCTACGTATACGCTTGATCCCTTAACAAGGTACGTAGGTAGCTCTTTCCAAGAGCACTACCACCCCCCATTCTTTCTTTTCAAAAACTCAACTCTCGGAATAAGACAATCGTGTTACTGGGCTCAGTAATTCGCTCGTAAACACTGCGGGCCAGAGGGAACCATATAAAATTTCATAACAGAGTTCCATAAACTAATACATATGAAAAGTGTTCCCGGGCTTAGTACTTCACTCTTTCATTCTACGAGGACAGAAAGTGCCACATGGATTTTTTTGTGTACGACGTTCTCAAGCTGTCAAATACGAGTCATCGAGATGACATTTTAACCATTTCAGCAAAGCTTCTTTGCTCATACTTGTCCTTTCTTTTGTACATTTAATAAGAAAGTCTTTAAGTTATTATATCTCCAGGAAATACTTACGAGTTCGTTCCCACTTATCTTATAGTACTACTAAAACAAATCTAAAAACACGTGGATAAACGACACTTATAGATAATCAAGACATCCTTACATCGAGATACCCACAAACGAATCTCAGAAGAATTTTAACTGATAACTAACTAAAAGATAAAACGTCTCCAAAAGGTTTTAAAAAAAAACATCGAGGCATTACGGTTGCACAAAAAACTAACGAAGCAAAAGGAGCCTTTTCAGGATTTATTGGATAAAAGCACTCCAGGGGACTTGTTCGGATAAGAACCCTCACGGGCATGACCAGTAGACATACTCGGAGAAGCGCACAAAGAGAGTTAGTAACGCTTACAAATCAGGAGCTCGCAAGGTAAGAAAGAACCAACCGACAACAAACAAGGCCAACCAATGCCACAATGGGTGACTATGGCAATCAAGATGATCTCCCTGCCGCAATGAAGCAGATGCAAAAGCAGATGCTCCATATGCAAAATCAGATGATCCAGATGCAGCAAACCTTCCAAGCGCAACAGCAGGCTGCTCAACAAGCCGCAGAGCAAGCTGCTCCGATCAGAGAGAGAAACCTACCGCATAACTTCCCTACTACACGCTCTGCCACTGCTCCACCACCATGTACTAGGAAAGAATTTGAATCAAGCATGCCATGATCAACCTGGTACAGAGAAAAATGTTCCATGGTTACCAGCTGAGATACCAATGGAGCACATTGAAGCTTTCGAAGAAATCTGCGCCATGACTTGCTCCAATGGAGTATCACCTGATTTTGTCAAATCAATGTTGTTCCCGTTCTCTCTAGCGGAAAAAGCTTCACGATGGCTGAAGTCACTTTCTACTGGCTGTCTCACTACATAGGAACAAGTTGAGCAGCCTTCTTGAGCCACTTCTACACGAAGGCAAAAACAATTGCTCTCGGAACAAAATCTCCTCTTTCAAGCAACATGCTAATGAACCATTCAATGAAGCATGTGAGCGGTTCAATGACACCCTCAGGGAGTGTCCTCATCATGGATTTGATAATGATCACATTCTGGGAATCTTTTATGATGGTGTGGACTGGGAATTCCGCAATGCTCTAAACTCTGCGAGCAAGGGAGATTTCATGACTCAAACTACTTTTGGAGCATTCGAGCTGATAGAGAATATGGCTGCTAGCTCAGCGAACAAGAACCCAGAGACTGATCGCTCCAAAGTCAGTAACAAAGTCAGTAGCATTGACACCCAGTGGAAGGATGAGCTATCCGCCAAGGTCGATCTGCTCCTCAAAAGTAACGAAGGGCAAGTCATGTTCATGGAGGAAGCTACACCCGAGAAAATAGCCCAAGATCTAGCCGCAGACAGTGGAAAGAAAGGAGAAGATCACTAGGAAGTACTCTACATCAATGGTCAAGGGTATGTTCAGAACCGGAACTACTACCAGAACCCCAACTACATGAACAACCCTAACCTGCTCTCTTACCGGAACAACAATGTAGAGAATCCTGCGGATCAAGTGCAGAGCAATCAAGCACAAGGTGCTAATCAGCAAAGAGGTTTCCCCCAGAACTTCCAAGGTAAAACCTTCATCTTCAGTCAAGCTCAGAACCGTTTCCAAAGCAAGAACCAAAACCATAGTCAACAGAAGCAACAGAGCAATCAGCAGACTAATCCAGCTACCTCGAGCGGTCTGTAGGATGAGCTGAAGGTTTTGGAGAATATGATGCACCAGCTGCTCCAGAGCCAACATGTATAGGTTAAGGCGTTGAATCAGTCTACCACAAAGATTAACACCAGGATGGACAAAATGTTCACCGAGCTGAGCACCAAGTACGAGAATGTGAGAGCCACATGCGCTAGATTGACATCACTCTCGCTCAAACAACTGAGAGCGTCAAGAGGCAACAAGGGACACTACCTGGAAAGACTGATAAGAATCCAAGGGATTTTAACGCAGTAGAGTTGAGGAGTGGGAAACAACTTAATGATCTTGTGTCTAGGGGATTGACTGCAACAGGGAAGGGAAAACAAAAAGAATCAGAGCAACCCGCAGAGGATGCTCCTAACGCGGAATATGATGTAGAGCAACCTGCTGAAGCCGAAATAGCTGTTCTTAAATCAGCTGGTGAGACTAGCCCTACTCGAGTTTACACCCCTAAGCTACCTTACCCTCTTCCAGCGAAGAAATCTCGCAAGATCGCGAGGAGATGAAATGCAAGAAGATGCTTGACGATTTAACTATCCAGCTACCCTTGATTGATGCGATCCAGATGATACCCTCTATAGGCAGCCTGATGAAGGGGCTAATCTCAGAAAAATCACAGGAGATAGTGATGTGATGATCGTGTCTAAGGAGTGCAGTGCAGCTCTCCAGAACAGGGCGATCAAGAAAGTGGATGTTAAAAGGTGGAAGTTTGTCTTTTTCAGTTCAGATTGGGAAGACACTTTTTGCGTGCTCTTTATGTGATATTGGCTCTAGTGTCAACTTGATGCTCTATTCTACTGGCAAACGCCTCGTTTTCACAAATTTCAAACCGACTAGGATCTCATTGGTCTTCGCGATAGATTAGTCAAGCTGCTAGTGGGTGTTCTAAGAATTGTATGTTCAAATCGGAAGCACCATTGTCCCAGACGATTTTTTGGTACTTGAAGTTGATGAAGAACCAAAGGACCCACTCATCTTAGGTAGACCTTTCTTATGCACGGCTGGAGAAATCATCGATGTCAGGAATGGATGATTGATCAACAACTGGGAGACATCATTAATGAAGTTTGAATGAACAAGCTGTTCAAGAAATCTATGCTTGATGGGCAGACCTTCACGGTGGATGGAGACGATGATATTTTGGAACCTCGAGAAGGAATGATTGAGGAAATCCTATCCGATGATCCAATTGGGGTTGCTCTGACCCGGGTTGAAGCTGAGCAGAACCACCCATAACATACATGCTGATGGGTATTGCGAAGATGTTGGACTCCAACAAGAGCATAGAGAGAATGGTTGCCTACCTAAGTCTGGGGAAGAGTGAGCAAGGTAGTTAAGCAGGAGCGACTGCTCTGATAAACCAGCTCAACAACCATGAAGCGAGCTAAGAGCTCCGAAGTAGAATTGAAATCCCTACCCACATGGCTCAGTTATGCTTTCGTAGGTCCAAATTCCACATATCTAGTTATTGTGAACTCTGAACTTAATAATGTGGAAACATCTTTACTCTTGTGTGAGCTTAGAAGATATCGTAAGGCATTAGGATATTCTCTAGCTGACATTCCTGGAATTTCCCCTTACTTGTGTATGCATAGAACACATCTAGAAGATGAATTGATGACTTCTGTAGAGCATTAGAGGAGGTTAAACCTGAATGTAAAAGATGTTGTAAAGAAAAAGATAATGAAAATTCTAGAGGCTGGTGTGATCTATGCAATTTTTGATAGTAAAATAGGTTAGTCAATGTTTCATGTAGTTCCAAAGAAAGGTGGGATCACAGTGATCACCAATGAGAAAAACGAATTGATACCTACTAGGAGTGTAACTGGTTATCGCGCATTATCTTTCGTAATTGAATGCAGCAACTCGCAACAGTCATATTCCACTTCCATTTATTGATCAAATGCTTGAGCGATTGGCTAACCATCCATACTACTGCTTTTAGATGGTTATTTAGGTTTCTTTCATATTCCCATCCATCCAAATGATCAGGAGAAGACAACGTGTACATGCCCATATGGCACATTCGCCTACAGGAGGATGCCTTTCGGTTTGTGGTAATGCTCCTGCAACAATTCCAACATTGCGTTATGTCTATTTTTACTGATTTAATTGAGGACATAATGGAAGTTTTTATGGGTGATTTCAGTGTCGATGGGGATTCTTTCTTCTATTTTGTTTATCCAACTTGTGCAGGTACTACAATGGTGTGAATAAAAACACCTTATGCTGAACTAGGAGAAGTTTCATTTCATGGTGCGAGATGGCATCGTGCTCGGCCACAAAATCTCAGAAAAAGGATTGAGGTGGACAAGGTAAAGATTGAAGTGATGATGAGCTTGCAACCGCCTACATCAGTCAAAGGAACCAGAAGTTTCCTGGGACACGCAGTGATGTGATCCTGGAAAGCAAAGGAACTGAGGAGATGGTAAAGCTTGAACCAGATCCCAAAGAAGTAAAAGAAGGAGATAAAGAACAGCTTGAATCTGAAGAGACAGGACAACGATCTAAATGTGCCACTTGGTCCAATGACTAGCGTCTAAATTAGCCAGATTCCAGTAAGCTATTCAGCAACTCTTATACACTATCCAGGGCAGTCTAGAGTGTGCTTATTCAACCACTATGGTTGTGATTCAAGCCGTCTAAGACATTCATGAGGTGTTGTGACTTGCACTCTTTTCCTTGGTTTGGTTTTGTCCCAATGGGTTTTCCAACAAGGTTTTAATGAGGCTTGGGCACAACACTTATACGAAAGCCTCTTGATGAAACTAAACCATTTCTATCCTAAATTTTATCCATCAAGAAAAAAGGAGCCTATTTTCGAATTTAAACTTGGTCTTTGTTTAGTTTTAATAATTTTGTGTGTTCTCAAGAAATTGTACATGTGCAGTCTTTTGTATTATATGATGTGGTGTGTGTTTTCCAAGGTGTTGTACATGTACATCACCCCTATATATTATGGACGAAAATCTCTCAATAAAGCATCAAACTCTTTTCTAAAAACCCAAGTATTCTCTGGATCCTTTTTGATCATTGTCTGCCTTGTTTATGTTTAGTTCTCGATTCTACTTTTACAAGCAGACCAAGATAGTCTAGGAGCCATTCCGCATCTCTTAGAAGTATCAAACCAATCCACTGCTAATTTCATCATCACAATCGTTGGAGAGCATTCAGGGACGTGATTCTTTCACCTAGGATCATATCAAGTGGTATCAGAGCCACTCTCCATCATCAGGTTGTGTTTTTCCAGTTCTGCAACTTCTAGACTTTTCGTATTCTACGATCGAATCTGTTCTAAAATTTGAATCTTGTTAGAAACCTGTTTATTAGGATCTGATATACCTAGAAAAAGTGTTGAACTTGTTAAATAGCTGAACTTGTTTCACGAAATTGCAGAGAAAATAATTAGGGTTCTTCATGAATATTGGGATCTGATTTTTGTTTTGTTTTTAGATTCATTTCAATTTGTTTTTTTCTGTTTCTGTGAAAATCTTACTGGTTTAGTGTTTGGAAATTTGTCAGGAACCATGGGGAAGAAGACAATCGGAACAACGGAATGGATAAACATCTGTTGGAAGCTTTAACTACGCAAATGTCTGCTTTGATGGGTCAGAAACTAGAAAACTTCAGAGCTGATGTTATCTGTTCAGAACGTGAGAGATCTAGAAGGAGTCCAGATCAGTCTGCCTCAGAAAGCTACTATAGTCATTCCAACAGAGCTAGTGGCACCAGAAGAAGGAGGCGTGAAAGAGAAGTAAAACCACAAAACAGTGATCCTCTAGGAGGGTTGAAATTGAAGATTCCAGAGTTTAAAGGCACTGCTGATCTAGAAGAATATCTGGAATGAAAAAAAAAAAGATTGAACTTGTGTTCAATTGCAGAGATTACACTCAATATTACAAACTGAAGCTTGCTCCTACTGAGTTCAAAGAGTATGCTCTGAGTTGGTGGGATGACCTCGTTACAGCAAGAAGAAGGGCAGGAAATTTTCCCTGTAGAAAGCTGGAATCAGATGAAGGTAATCATGAGGAAAATAATTGTACCAAGACATTTTCACAGGGAACTACATTTCAAGCTCAGAACAATGTCTCAAGGGAGTAGATCAATTGAAGATTAGTACAAAGAAATGGAGACTTATGCTGAGAGCTGATATACAAGAAGGGGGGGGGGGGTTAAACCGAGACATCATGGACATGCTTGAAGTTCATCATTATGTAGAAATGGAGGAACTTCTACACAAGGCAATTATTTATGAACAACTGCTAAAACGTAGGAGTTACATGTCTAGCTATCGGGCCAGAAAGCCACACTACCAGAAGGATGAAAAGACTAGAAAGTCCATACCATTCTCCAAGCCTAAAGTGGAGGAACAAAGTATTAAAGGAAAGGAAGTAGCCACTGCATCTAAAACCCGAGACATACAATGTTACAAGTGTAAAGGTTATGGTCACTATGCCAGTAGCTGCTCCAACAAAAGAGTAATATTCATTAGAGAGAATGGAGAAATTGAATCAGAGGAAGAGGAACAATCTGAGTCTGAGGAAGAGAGAGTGGAAATGCCAGCCCGTGGAGAGTTACTTGTTACAAGAAGAACACTGAATCTGCAAACCAAGATTGTTGGAGGTGAGCAAAGAGAGAATCTATTTCATACTCGCTGTATGGTCCAAGGAAAAATATGCAGTTTGGTTATAGATGGAGGAAGCTGGACCAATGCTGCAAGTGAAACCATGGTTGAGAAACTTGGTTTGAAGATCATGAAAAGACCAATTGCTTACAAGTTACATTTGTTTAATGAGGGAGAGTTGGAGGTCAAACACCAAGTCAAGATACCATTGTCCATTGGGAAATATGAGGATGAGATACTATGTGATGTATTACCAATGGATGCTGGACACATACTGCTTGGAAGACCTTGGCAATCCGACAGAAGAACCACTCATGATGGATTCACAAATAGATACTCGTTTGAATTCAAGGGAAAGAAGATTGTCTTGGTTCTTTTAACACCACAAGAAGTTCATCTAGATCATATATCCTTGAAGAAAACAAAGCTTCATCAGAATCAAAGGCCAAGCAGCCTACCACTCTGTTGCTTCAACAAAAGGAAGTTCTTTACATCACTTGCTGTTTGCATTTAAAGAATGTTTAAACATAACAAGACCAGTGCAGGATCTTCCTAGCAAAATACGGATGCCTTTGTCAGGAATTCAAAGATGTATTCCCAGAAGAAGCTCCAAAAGAACTACCACCTATCAGAGGAATAGAGCATCAAATTGATTTCATTCCAACAGCCTCACTTCCAAACAAACCAGCCTATATAAACAGCCATGTGGAGACCAAAGAATTACAACAACAAGTCATTGAGATTATGGAAAAAGGACATATTCGTGAGAGCATGAGCCAATGTGCAGTTCAAGTCTTGCATGTACCAAAGAAAGATGGAAGTTGGGGAATGTGTGTCAATTGCAGAGCCATCAATAATATCATTGTAAAGTATCGACATCTCATTCATAAACTAGATGATATGCTTTATGAATTGCATGGCTTAAGTATCTTTTCTAAAGTTGATTTAAAAAGTGGGTATCACCATATTAGGATGAAAGATGGTGATGAGTGGAAAACTGCCTTTAAAATGAAAAAATGGTTATATGAATGGTTGGTAATGCCATTTGGGTTAACTAATGCACCTAGGACTTTCATGAGGTTAATGAACCATGTTCCTATAGCATTTATAGGTATTTTGTGGTGGTTTATTTTGATGATATCTTGGATTTACAGTAATAATTTGGATGAGCATGTTGAACATCTTAGAAAATTTCTTGAAGTACTTAGGACAAAATCCTATTTTTGCTAATTTAAAGAAATGTACATTTGGAGCAGATAACCTTGTCTTTTTTATGTTATGTTGTGAGTGCAGAAGGTATCCAAGTCGATGAGGACAAGATCAAAGCTATCAAAGAATGGCTAAGTCCCAAAACAGTTGGAGAATTAAGGAGCTTTCATGGTTTAGCAGGATTCTAACAAAAGATTTGTCAAAGACTTTTGTACCTTGGCTGCACCACTCACTGAAGTAATCAAGAAAATGTTGGATTTAAGTTGGAACAAGCACATGAAGAAGCATTCCAAACCTTGAAAGAGAAACTTATCAACTCACCAGTTCTTTCTCTCCCTGATTTTTCTAAATCATTTGAAATAGAATGTGATGCATCTGGTGTTGGATTTGAACAAATCAAAAATCTATACACCATTGATTCTGATTTTAAGAAGATATATGCTTCTTGTGAAAAGTTTGGACGTGGTAAGTACTTTAAGAGTGATGGGTTTCTCTTCTTTGAAAATAGACTATGTGTGCCTAACTCCTCTTTGAGAGATTGTTTTGGCCAAAGAAGCTCACATAGGTGGACTTATGGGATATTTTGGCGTGGCTAAGACGATGAAAGTAATGCAAGAACACTTCTTCTGGCCACACATGAAGAGAGATGTTGAGAAGACTTGTGAACGATGTGTAACTTGCAAACATGCTAATTCCAAAATTCAAAGCACGGTCTGTATACTCCTTTACCCATTCCTTTGCATCAATGGCATGACATTTCAATGGATTTTGTTGTTGGATTACCTAGAACTAAGACTGGATAAGATTTTGTGTTTGTTGTCATTGATAGGTTTTCAAAAATGGCTTATTTTATTTTCTGCCATAAGACTGATGATGCGGTGAATGTTGCTAGTTTCTTCTTTAAGGAGATTGTGAGACTTCATGGCATGCCGAGGATAATTTTTTCTGATAGAGACACCAAGTTTCTTAGCTTCTTTTGGAAGACTTTTCGGTCTAAGCTATGAACTAAACTGTGTTTCTCCACTACTTGTTATCCACAGCCTGATGGACAAACTGAAGTAGTCAATAGGACATTGTCTACTTTGTTTCGTGCATTGATTAAAAAGAACCTTAGAACTTGTGAAGAATATTTGCCACATGTAGAAATTGCTTATAATCATGCTGCATTATGCATCTAAGGTTCCCTCCATTTGAAATTATCTATGGTTTCAATCCTTTGCCACCTTTGGATCTAATGCCTTTACCTTTAAGTGAAAGAGTTAGATTGGATGGGCACAAGAAAGTTGAACTTGTTTAAGCAGATACATGAGAATGCACAAATCAACAAAGAGAACAAGACCAGGCTTTGCGCCAAGCAAGCTAACAAAGGAAGAAAGGAAATGGTCTTTGAAGAAGGAGACCTAGTTTGGATACACCTGAGAAAGGACGGATTTCCTAATAAAAGAAAATCCAAACTTATGCCTAGATTAGATGGCCCCTTTTAAAGTCATTAGGAAGATCAACAACAACGTCTATCAATTGGATCTCCAAGGTAAGTATAATGTTAGTTCAAGCTTCAATGTTACTGATTTAGTTTCTTATCATGCAGAGGAAACGAGTTTGAGGTCAAATCATTCTCAAGTGGGAGAGGGATGATGTGATCCTGGAAAGCAAAGGAACTGAGGAGATGGTACAACTTGAACCAGAGCTTAAAGAAGTCAAAGAAAGAGATAAAAGAACAACTTGAGCTTGAAGAGACAAAGGGCAAGAATCTAAATGTGCCACTTGGTACAATGACTAGGTCTAAACATGCAAGATTCCAGCAAGTTATTCACTAACTCTTATACACTAAACCAGGGCAGTCTAAAGTGTGCTTATCCAACCACTATTATTGTGATTCAAGCCGTCTAAGACATTCATCAAGAGAGGTTTGTGACTTGCACTCTTTTCCTTGGTTTGGTTTTGTCCCAATGAGTTTTCCAAATAAAGTTTTTAATGAGGCTTGGGCACAACAATTATACAAAAAGCCTCTTGATGAAATTAAGCCCATTTCTATCCTAATTTCGTCCAAGAAGCAAAGAAGGAGCCTATTTTCGAATTTAAACTTGGTCTTTGCTTAGTTTTAATATTTTGTGTGTTTCAAGAAACTGTGCATGTGCAGTCTTCTGTAGTAAATATTGGTGTGTGTTTCCAAGATGTTGTGCATGTACATCACCCTTGGCTATATATTATGGACGAAAATCTCTCAATAAAGCATCAAACTCTTTACCAAAAAAAAAAGTATTCTCTGAATCATGTTTGATCATTGTCTGCCTTGTTTATGTTTAGTTCTTGATTCTACATTTACAAGCAGACCAAGATAGTCTAGGAGGCATTCCACATCCCTTAGAAGTATCAAATCAATCCACTGCTTATTTCATCATCACAGTTGTTGGAGAGAATTCAGGGACATGATCCTCTCACCTAGATCATATCATGCGGGGTTTCTATAGGCGATTCATCAAAGATTTTTTCAAAAATTTCGAGACCACTGACCAGGCTGCTCTGCAAGGAGACCAAGTTTGACTTCACAGTGACTTTCTTGCTGCGCTTCACACGATCAAGGGTGTTCTGGTCAGTGCTCTATACTGTTGAAACTTTACGATAAAAACCGCAAAGATTCGTTTTCTTATATAAGTTCAAATTGGTCGTATAAAATGGTAACGGTTAACGAAACACCTTAGTTGCCTCAACCATATGATTAATTTGAACTATTATAGAACCGGCGTCGTATCAAAGATGTTATTTTGAAAGAAATCGTAAAAACATTTAAGTTGAAAAACGGCCCGAAAAGGTCTAAAACGCGGCTAAGAGCCCACTTAGGATTTTGGACGAAATTGAGCCAAGGTTATTATGAAACGGTTTATTTATTATTCGGAGAAAAAGATAAATGTCAAATTTCAAAGGATAAACATGAAAATCGAAGAAAATAGAATATTTTCGCAAAGCGAGAAAGTCGACCTAGGGGCAGAAAATGAAAGAACAACCGACCTAGAAGGCATATATAAGGGAAACTAAAGCAAGAAGCGTCGGGATCTGAAGATTGAGACTTAGAGAATTCTTGTTAGCTTAGAAGAACTTAGAACTTAGGTGGCTAGACTAGCAAGATTATACTTAAAACGTTTTTTTTCTATTTCTGTTATGCGATTCTCTTTGTTAGCAATTCTCTATTCATCATGTTTTCGGTGAAGTCTTGTAGCACTGTTCTTATCAATCAATAAAACGCATCCGTGCAACTTACTATCGATAATCTGGTATCTTTTTTTAGTGTTCGTGTGTTTATGCAGATAATCCGGGTCCTCTGGGAAAATTAGATTTTCCTGATTTTCTTGATTTTCCTTATTTTATGGAAATCGACAGTACGAATTTCGGTTCCCCTGATATTTTTGTAATGAAATCTCATACCTATCAAAAAGACATAGACGATGAATCTGAACAGTTGGATTTGGATAAAATAATCATTTGAAAAGAATATCTCTGCCATCTATGAAGGTTTCCTTAGATTCAATAGCAGTTCATTGCAGGTGGACGTGGTAATTGTGGTAACAAAGGTGGTTATTGCTTAAAAAAAAATTTGCGACAATCCGCTTCTTTAACCGAAGTGGAAGATTCACTTCGTAACTTATGCGTTACACTAAAGTTTTCTTCAAAAAAATTGTGACTCAGAATTACTATATTTGCATCAACTAATTAAGTACGGTTTAAGATAAGTAATAATTATAATACTTCGTGCATGAGATGTCTTTTCATCGCCCAAGGAGTTGCCTAAATTGCTTAAAGTTCTAGTTAATCAACAAAGACGATGTTAGTTGTTCCTCCAAAAAAGAAGGGGGGCAATGTTAGTTGTCAACAATTACGCTATGTACCACATACGGCACACATAAACTTATAGCATACACATCATATGTATATCTGTATTTTTAATCACCCATAAATAACGAATATAAGGAATTATCAATTGCGCCAGTGTTGGCTGAAGAGGATACAAAAGTGTCAAAGGTGCTATTTCTAAGACCTTTCGTTCTATTCTCCAAATCTTTTTCTTCTCTTTCCAAGAATTTATTAAGCCTTGTATTAGAAAAACAACACTCGTGCTGTCATGATTGTTTGACTAGAATAATATCATCAACTCTCTTCAGCCTTCAAAAGACACTATTCTTAGTGTAAAAATAAACATACTCTATATGCCATACATGTACTAATCTTTAAACCTAGAAAAGAAAAAATGAAAAGTTGTCTCTCTTGTCGGCCAATTGACATCATCTTTACTAGACCAAACAACTAGGCAGCTTTTTCATGATGCTGGTCGAGAGTCTTCTCTTATACATAATCATCTTTCCTTCTCTCTCTCTCTAATCACTTGATTATTTTCACTCACATTCACACGTACGGCTAAGATGGCATCGTTTGTTTTGTGCAGACAAAAGTGCATGTTCTTGGCTCTTTTCTCACTTCTTCTACTTGGCTCATATGCTTCAAGATTCCCTCAAGTCCACTGGGAACAAATGCTCCCAAAGAAGCTTCCACTTCCCTCTTCTTCTCCTTCCAAAGGCACCAATTCTATCAGCAAATCATCTTCTACTTCTTCCCTAAATACTAATTCCATAAAAAGCTATTCTTCATCTGATGGAAAAGTTTAACGTAAACCTTTGGGAGTATCAATTAGAAGACTTATAACCTAAAGGAGAAACATGAAGAGCAAAGGACGTCATTAGCTCCATTAGAGATTGTTGTCAAGGAGAGATTGAGAAAGAGAAGTCTGTTCATTGATTATATAATTTTTGGGTTCAAATCCTTACCATTAGGGGGAATGGAACCACTTTACGTTGCTCTGGTCACTTTCCTAAGGCGATTATGGATCTAAGACCCGTAACTTTTCAGTGCGTAAAAGCATATAAGTGTAATATGTCATCCCTTGTAATTGATTTGTAGATATCTTATAAGGCTGAAGAATAAGCCAATTTTAATCGTCTAGTATTCGATGCAACTTATACAGAATCCAGGGTGGATCCAACTTGGCTAATAAATCTCTTACAGAAGTGAATCATTTGTCCATATCGAACTGTCATTCCTTTAATTTTTTTAACAATAGTTTTTATAAAAAGTAATTGTTCTCTCTCTACACCTTTCTCTTCAGTATATACATCGGAGGTTTTATTTTTCTCAATGTAATTTTATATGCAAGATCAAAAGATGTTTTAGCATAAAGATGAATCAGAAGGTGATGCTGTCATATTTATGCAGTTTTTTAAATTTTGGTTTTGAATTTTATAAGATGTATTTTCACATTTTTGGTTTAATGGAAAAAGAGTAGGTCCGTCATGTTTTTGACCTACTTAGAAAAACTATAACAACACGTTTTGTAGTATTTTACTTTTGTAAAAAAAAAGGATTGACAGGTTTTTCTGCAACGGAGTTTCTTTTGGGGAGAATTTGCCAATTAGCCAAATATAAAATGTAAATTAAGTAAATAGCATTGATTTTGACATAATGCAATTTCTAACATTTGTGGTATAAAGTATCCGGTTATATCCCTTTTATTTATAGGTACCAGGTAAATATGTGGAAAGAATAACGTGGTCGATAACCCATAAGAACAAGAGAATCTGAAAACTATTGCACTTAAAAGAAGGAGAAGTTGTCCCCGTATACGTTTAATGTCCACATGTATATGCACCGGGTGTTCTATTACGTATCGTAAAAATAGTATAGGATCAAAACAAAATATAACACTCTTTATTAATATCAAATAGAATGAAATATGATAAAATAGTATAGTAAAAAATAAGACCGATCTCCGATAGAACTTGATTATTTATATAGGATGATGAACAACGACGTACGATCTCAATGACGTTGTTTTCAATATGCAAAAAATAGTATAGACCTCTACAAATAGTTCAAGATATAAGATTTATTTCATTTACATACGCCATTTAATAAATTTCAGCATGTAAAATAGTATGGAGAAGAAATATTTTTATTGATGAAAAAATATTCATGAACTATACATGATCCAAACATTTGTCCAATATTCGAAAAAATGAATTTCATATTACAATCAATCACACAAATAGCAAAGAAAAGAAGTATCAAATTTTAAGGTATGATAGATTATTCCATTTTAAGGAATAGTATAGAAATATTTAATGAATGAAAACTATATATAAATTAGTATATATCCTATACTATAATTTTCTTTCACCATATAGAATTGACGGCGAGTCCATCTTCTTCCTCTTTTTAAACATGCAGATACACATGATCACTGTCATTATTCTTCACCACCACATAATGATGGCGAGCCATCATCTTCATCGCCACCCCATCGTCTTCACCACTGGATCTGTATACCAACACAGATCAATGCTGATGTGATAACTTCAATTTTATTTGCAAGATTCAAAAACAAAACAGAGTATGAAAGGAGAAGCATGATTGGGAGAATCAATAAGAAGAGGAGAAAAAAGAAATGAAAGAGTAGTTGTATTTGCTTCACCATTTACGTCTTCGTCGTTGCTTTTTCTTTACCACAAATAGTTGTCTTTGAGAAGATCTCATGGGAAAAAAATCATTCCAGAAGATGATAATATATATGTGAATAAAGATAAGCCACGATATGTTAAATATTATTAATGGAAATTATTTTTTTTATGAAGATTTTGCCGGTTGGATACAAGGGAAAAATATCATTATTATATAAAAGACATGTTGTATATCAATAAGTTAGAGTAATTGATCATAGAGTGAATTATAATTTGTTTGAAAGCTATACAATGCAATTTCCCTTCCTTTTAAATATTATGGATTTTCAACTATTGTACTTTTTTAAAGTCATCTTCAGATTTCACATTTTGGTTTTCACTCTACACTAAGTTTGTGGAGGGGGGGGGGGCAAGCATCAGACTATACAAGATCAACTTAATACATTGTCATATATAAATCCACTAACCTATATGTTTAGAGTTTTTTAGCAAGAGTGGTAATTTATATAAGTTAGGGGTTGTTCGTTTCTCCATCCGTCATCTCCATCTAGCTATTCCATCCAGAAGCTCTATCCAGATGATTCATCTAGACTTTAGGAGATGTTCGTTTCTCCATCCAGATGAACCATCTGGATGAGCCATCTGGATGAGCCATCTGGATGAACTTCATGTTCGTTTCTTTTTTTTCTATCTCCATCCAGATGGGTGTAATGAACAAATTACAAATATACCCTTATTTTAATTTAATCATATGTTTGATAATAATTTTTAACTATATTAATTTTTATTATTTAGTCTAAAATATATACATTGCAATTATTTTAAAATTAGCGTTTTGACATTTTGACGTTTTTCGTTTTTTGTGATTTTGGCGAAAAACGTGTTTGCCGGGTTACACAGTAAAAGGTGTTTTTGGTTTTGGCAGGAAAACACATTTTTCGATTTGGTGGAAAAACACACATTTTTCAACTTTGGCAGAAAAACGCGTTTTTCGGCTTTGGCGGAAAAACGCGTTTTTCGGTTTTGGCGGAAAAAACGCGTTTTTCGGTTTTGGCGGGAAAAACGCGTTTTCGGTTTGGTGAGAAAACCCAATTCTATCTAGATGAATTTAGTACACAAATTATTAATAAACCCTTGTTTAGATTTAATAATTTTTATATTTGTTTTACTATATTAACTTTTATTTATTACTTAAATATAATATTTGAAAATATGATTTTTAGATAGAAATATAATTTTGTGATTTAGCGCAGAAATATATATTCACGATTTTGGAGAAGAAACACGTTTTGCGATTTTGGCGGGAAAACACATTTTTTACAGTGTTGACTGGATAACGCGTTTTTGCGGTTTTGGCAGGCAAACACATTTTTGCGTTTTGGCGAGAAAAAAACTCTTTTTCGGTTTGGTGGAAAAACGCGTTTTTGCGATTTTGGCTGGAAAACGCGTTTTTTGCAGTTTTGGCGGGAAAGCGTGTTTTACGGTTTTGGCGGGAAAAACTATTTTGAGGTTTTGGCGAGAAAACTCGTTTTCGGTTTTGGCGGGAAAATGCGTTTTTGCGATTTTGGCGGAAAATACGTTTTTGCAGTTTTGGTAGGAAAACACGTTTTTGGTTTTGGCAGGAAAACACATTTTTGCGATTTTGGCAGGAACACACGTTTTTGCGGTTTTGGCGGAAATATACATTTTTTGGTTTTGGCGGGAAAACGCGTGTTTGTAGTTTTGGCGAGAAAAAATATTTTTGCGGTTTTGGTGAGAAAATTGTGTTTTTGCGGTTTTGGTAGGAAAACGCATTTTTGCGGTTTTGACAGAAAAATGCTTTTTGGCGGGAAAACACATTTTTGCGGTTTTGACAGAAAAATGCTTTTTGGCGGGAAAATGTGTTTTTTGCGATTTTGGCAGAAAAACACATTTTTTGGTTTTGGCGGGAAAACGTGTTTTTGCGGTTTTGACGGGAAAACGTGTTTTTGCGGTTTGGCGGAAAATGTGTTTTTTTTTTATTTTTGTGGGAAAATGCGGTTTTGTCATTTTTCGTGAGTGACAAAATGATATTAGATTTAAGCTTATTATTTGTGAATTATATAAGGGGTATTATAGACATTATACCATTTTGAGAGAACCATCTCTATCGAGATGGTCCAAGTTGGTTGAGCTAGATAGATTTCAAAATTAAGCCTATTTAAAAGTCATCCAGATAAACCCTCTAGATGACTTGTACTTTTAGTGTCTAAACAAATAAAACTATCATCTCCTTCTAGATGAATCATCTGGAAGGTGAAAACAAACATGCCCTTAGTGTTATGTTAATGTATTGGAGTAACTTTGGATATTGAAAAAAACACAGCATTTTCAAACTCTTTTATATGATATCAATCGCTATATTTTAGCTTTTCAAGAAAAATATAAAGTTTTTTCCTTTTCTCTACTTTCTAGCACAAATAAAATTTTAACAAGCTATTTCATCTTCTTCAATAAGGCTCTTGAGAGCATAATATATTCCTATTTTTATGTTTCTATCATGGTATCAAAGATATAGTCGGTTCATAGGTTTATCTTGCCTCTTCTACACCTTCCGCTCAAGCTGACAAGTTAATATTTTTTAGCACGTACGTGATATATGAGCCTCTAGTTTCACTTCCATAAAGAAATCACAGCCACTACAAAAATCAGATGGGTTGAGTTAGTGGAGAATTTTCTACAAGTGTCCATAAACAATGGAATTCAAAAGCCATTGTCTACTTCACATAAACCATGGACATAATAATGGTAATGTTTCTATTTTCTATTCTAGTATCGTGAGAAGTATAATGGCTAATTTAGATGATTACTGGTTTAGATTAGGTCTAGAAATAATAAGCTAGGATAAAGTATGCTGATTTGGGTTTGTTAAAGGCGTTTTTGATGCAAGTTTTGTAATTTCAATGGCAAATACAAAGGTTTTTGAAGAATGCATACAAGGTGATTGGTTAAATGCCTAGCAGAAATACATATTGTGAAAATGAGGAAAAAGAGAGTTGAGGTCTAGGATGTTGTAGGAATGAATATTTTCTTTGCTAATTAGTAAGATTTGCAGACTTGTTACCTGCCTTAACAACGCCAAATACTTGCTTTTTCAAACCGAGTACGAGTCAATTATTAAGCATTGACCGAGTAAGAAGTATTAGTGCCCAGCCTAGGTTAAATAGCTTTAGTCGAGTCAAGAGGGTAAAAATCCCAACTCGTTGTGAGATAAATAGTTCAAAAGACCCTGAAGATGTTCTCACACTAGTGACTATTCTCCAAGCTAAACAGAGTGATCTACCTACATCTCATGGATTTCAACTACTTGTGCTCCTTCCAAAGCTATCTTCAAACTTCGCATCTTGGTTTTTCCCCGACACTAAGCTTGCCGGGGCGAGTAATAAACTACACAAGACCAGCCCAAGACATGGTTATACACAAGCCCATTATCCATATGTTTAGAGTTTTTTGCAAGAGTGGTATCTTATAAGTTAGTGTTATGTTGATGTATTTGAGTAACTTTGGTTGCTAAGAAAAGCAGTCTTTCTCAACCTTTTTATATGATATCTCATTATATGATATCATCTTCTTCAATAAGGCTCTTGAGAACATAGTATATTCATGTTTTTATGTTTCTATCATGGTATCAGAGCTGCAGTCAGGTCATGGTTTAATCTTGCCTTTTCTACACCTTCCGCTATAGCTAACAAGTTCATCAATGGTTTTTTTACTCTAAAGTCATATCATTTCTATACGGGTTCTTAGCTCATATGTTTATTGAGACCAACTAAACATACAAAGCAGTTCAGAATTAGGAGAATCTTCCTGATGTATAAACCTCCATAACCAGGAACATGTTAAGAACTGGGAAATCATTATCAACATAAAAAAAAGAGAAGACTTTTCATCACATCCGTGATTTTTGAGCCTCTGATTTCACTTCCATAAAGAATCACATCCACTATAAAATCACATGGGGTTGAGTGAGTTGAGGATTTGCTACAAGCACCCAGAAACACTGGAGTTCACAAGCCGTTGTCTACTTCAAATAAACCATGGGAAAAATATTGGTAATGTTTGTATTTTCTGCTCTCATATCGTGAGAAGGATAGTTACTTATTTAGATGATCACTGGTTTAGATGAAGTCTATAATTAACCAAGCTATGTTTGAAATATGCTGATTTGCACTAACTAAAGCTGTACAATTTATTTCATCTTCTTTGAATAAGGGCTCCTTGAGAGCAGAAGCTATTCATGTTTTTATGTTTCTATCATGGCATTAAATTTTCAGTCGATTCATGGGTTTATATTGCCTCTTCTACACCTTCCACTTAAGCTAACAATTTCATCTATGAGTTGTGTTTACTCAAAAGTCAAATCTTTTCTCTATGGGTTATACACATTTTTTGAGACTAACTACCCAAAAAAGCAGTCCAAAGTCAGAGAAGCTTCATGTTATCTAAACCTCCACAACAAAGAACGTGTTAAGGGCTACGAAATCATCACCAACAGTAGAAAATAGAAGATTTTCTTAGCACGGTCAGTGACTTATGAACCTTTGGTTTCAGTTCCAAAAAGAAATACAGCTATTACAAATCAGATGGGTTGAGTTAGTGGTTAGATTTGCTACAAGCGTCCAGAAACACATGAGTTCACAAGTTGTTGTCTGCTTCACATGAACCATGGACGAAATAATAGTAATATTTCTATTTTCTACTCTCATATTGTGAGAAGCACATTGGCTTAATTTAGATGATTGCTGGTTTTGGTTCTGGTCTAGAAATAAGAAGCTAGGATAAAATATGCTGATTAGGGTTTGTTAGCCAGACCACCTCAAGTCTGAGTAATAAAATAACATTTGCCGTAAAAAAGACGTTTTTTGATGCAATGTTTGTGATTTCAATGGTAATACAAACTTTTTTTTGCAGATTGCATACAAGGTGTTGGTTAAATTCTGAGGAGGAATGCATATTGTGAAAATGAGGAGTTTTTGTGGTAGGGTGAAAGGGGAGATAGAGAGTTGAGGTCTAGGCTGTTGTAGGATGAATATTTTCTTTGGTATTTTAGTCGAGTCAAGAGGGATAAAAACCACAACTCTTTAAGACAAATAGGTAAAAAACTGAATATGCTCTCACACTAGTGACTATTATACAAGCTAATAGAGTCATCTACCTATTTCTCATATATTTTCCAACTACCTTTTCTCCTTTCAATTGCCATCTTCAAACTTCGCATCTTGGTTTCCACCCGACATTAAGTTTATGGGGGGAGTATTAGACTACACAAGACCAGCCCACGACATTGTCATACACAAGCCCATTAACTCATATGTCTAGGGTTTTCTTCGCAAGAATGGTATCTTATATAAGTTAGTTTTATGTTGATGTATTTGAGTAACTTGCCTGCTGAGAAAATCAGCCTCTTTCAAACCCTTTTATATGATATCAATTGCTATATTTTAGCTCTTGAAGATAAATATCAAGCTTCTTCCTTTTCTCTTTTACTTTATTGTACCAAATAAAGATTTAACCAAGTTATTTCATATTTTTGAATAAGTCTCTTGAGATCAGAATCTATTCATATTTTTATGTTTCTACCATGGGTATCAGAGTTGGCAGTCGGTTCATGGGTTTATCTTACCATCTTCTACAACTTTTTATATATGGGTTTTGTTTTACTCTAAAGTCAGATCCTTTCTCTCTGGGTTCTTAGCTCACATGATTTGAGATCAACTAACCAAACAGAAGAAATCCAGATTATAGACAAGATTCCTTGCTGTCTAAACCTCCATAACAAGGAACATGTTCGTAGCTGCGAATCATCATCAACAAAAGAAATAAGAAGACTTTTCCACGTCCGTGATTTTTGAGCTTCTGGCTTCACTTCCACCAAACCACTGCAAATCAGATGGGTTAAGTTAGTTTAAGATTTGCTACAAGCGCCAGAATCACTAGAGTTCTCAGGAAATTGTCTGCTTCACATGAACCATGGACATAATAATGATAATGTTTTTATAATGTACTCTCATATCTTGACAAGGACAATGGCCTTTTTAGATGATTGATGGTTTAGATTTGGGTCTAAAATTGAGAAGCTAGGCTGAAGTATGCTTATTTGGGTTAGTTAAGGCGATTTTGATGCAAGTTTATGGAATTTTGAAAGGCAAATACAAAGGTTTTTCTAGAATGGATATAGGTGTTTTGGGCTAAATTCCTAATAGAAATACAAATTGTGAGAATTAGGATTTTTTTTTGTAGGTGGATAGGAAAAAAAGGAGTGAAATCTAGGGGTGTTGTATGATGAATTTTTTGGCGGTGGAGTTAGCTTAGTCAAGTCATGGGGAAAAATCCCAACTCGTTATGAGACAAATAGGTAAAAGAACCTGAATATGTTCTCACAATAGTGACTATTTCCCAAGCTAATAGAGTCATCTACCTACTTCTCATGGATTTTCAACTACTTGTGCTCCTTTCAAAGCCATCTTCAAACATTGCATCTTGGTTTCCACCCGATGCTAAGTTTGCGGGCAGTATTAGACTACACAAGACCGGGACGATGGAATTTTTCATTGCGACGAAGCCCATTGACCCATATTTTTCGGTTTTCTTAGCAAATGTGATATCTTACATATGTTAGTGTTATGTTGATGTATTTAAGTAACTTGGCTGCTGAAAAAAAAACAGCCTCTTTCAAAACCCTTTTATATGATATCAATTGATATATTTAACTCTTGAAGATAAATATTAAGCTTCTTCATTTCTCTTACTTTATTGAACCAAATAAAGATTTAAAAAGCTAAGAAGACTTTTTATCACGTAAGTGATTTGTGAGTCTCTGTGTTCACTTCCATAACCACTGCAAAATCAAAAGATGTTGAGTTAGGTTGAAGCATTTACTACAAGCGCCCAGGAAACACTAGAGTTCGTATGCCATTGTGTTCCCTCACATGAACCATGGACAGAATAATGGTAATGTTTGAATAATTTACTCTCATATCTTGCAAGGACAGTGGACTTTTTGAGTGATTGATGGTTTCAGATTTTGTCTAGAATTTTACGTTGAATTATGCTTATTTGGATTTGTTGAAGGCGTTTTGATGCAAGCTTATGTGATTTCAAAGGCAAAATACAAAGGTTTTTTGTAGAATGCATATTAGGTGTTTGGCTAAATTCCTAGTAGAAATACAAATTGTGAGAATGAGGAGTTTTTTGGTAGATGATAGAAAAATAGATTTGAAGTCTAGGGTGTTGTATGATGAATATTTTCTTTGGGCGATGAGATAGCTTATTAGTCGAGTCAAGGGGGTAAAAATTTTCAACTCGTTGTGAGACAAATAAGTAACAGAACCTGAAGATGTTCTCCCACTAGTGACTATTCTCCAAGCTAAATAAGAGTCATCTACCTACTTCTCATGGATTTTCAACTACTTGTGCTCCTTCCAGCCATTCTTCAGACGTTTCATCTTACTTTTCACTCCTATGCAAAAGTTTGCGGGGAAGTATTAGACTAACACAAGACCAGAAAATGGCATTGTCATGCGCAAGCCCATTTGACCCATATGTTTAGGTTTTCTTAGCAAATTGTGATATCTTATATAAGTTAGTGTTATGTTGATGTATATGAGTAACTTGCTGCTGAGAAAAGCAGCCTCTTTCAAACCCTTTTATTATGATATCAGGTCGATTATATTTAGCTCTTAAATATAAATTAATCAAGCTTCTTTCCCTTCTCTTTACATTTAACTGCACCAAATAAAGAGTTAACAAGCTATTTCATCTTTGCATCTTGGTTTTCACCCGACATTAAGTTTGTGGGGGGGAGTATTAGACTACACAAGACCAGCCCACGACATTGTTCATACAACAAGCCCATTAACCCATATGTTTCTTAGGGGGTTTTCCTTCGCCCAAAGAAATTTTGGTATTCTTATTATTTAAGTTTAGGGTTTTTTTTATTGTTGATTTTGTATTTGAAAAGTAAACTTGCCTGCTGAGTGGGTAAAATCAGGGGGCCTCTTTTTCAAAAAACCTTTTTTTTTTAATTTAATGGGAATATCCAAATTTTTGGCTAATTAATTTTTAAAGGGGCTCTTTGAAAAATTTTAAAAAAAATATTTTTTAAGGGCTTTCTTTTTTTTCCTTTCCTTTGCTTAAACTTTTTTTTAATTGGGTTTAACCCCCCCCAAAAAAAAAAAAAAATTTTTTTTTTTTTTTTTTTTTTTTTTTTTTTTTTTTTTTTTTTTTTTTTTTTTTTTTTTTTTTTTAAAAAGGGATTTAAACCAAGTTAATCTCTCTCC